>PVIR01002541.1:0-100989 GCA_004026965.1 Petromus typicus | reverse complement strand
CAATGTAAAATAAGGTGAAAGGGGACAATGTTGAGATTGTAACAAAAAAGTAAGGAAACAAATTTTATGTATATGGGGGGGTGGTAGGGTGGGTAGGGCTATGGGAAAAAATGAGAATTAAGTTGTGTCTTATACTGGCACAAATCCCCATTATGGAGTGCAATCATGATGTGTATATTTAATGTACCAATAAAGATTATAAAAAAAAAAAAAACATTTTTCTATCGGTCCAGAAAGAAGCCTCACACTCATTAGCAGCAACTTTCAGTTCTCTCTTACCTCCAACCTCTGACAACCACCAGTCTACTTTCTGTCTCTGAATTTGTGTGTTCTGGACATTTCATATAAATATAATTATATAATAGGTGGCTCTTTGTATCTGAATTCCTTTACTTAGTATGTTAATTTCAAGGTTCACACATATTTTAGTATGAATTGTTATTTCATTTTATGGCTTAGTAATATTCCACTGAATGAATATACCACATTGTGTTTGTCTGTCCGGCAGATGGTAGATATTTGAGTGTTCAGGTTTTGACTGTTATGAGTGGTGTTGCTGTGTGCATTTGTGTATAACTTTTTGTGTGGTTGTATGTTTTCATGACCCTTGGATATGTGTCTAAGTCTGAGGTCACTGGGTCATGTGTTAATTCTATTTTTAACTTTTTGAGCAGTATTCAAGCTATTTTTATTTTTGAAATTTTTATTTATTTAATTAATTGTTTTGAGACTGTCTCACTTTGTACTTCAGGCTGGTCCTGAACTCATCCTGGACCTCAGCAATCCTCCTGCCTCTGCGTCCTGAGTGCTGGGATTACAGGCATGAGCCACCACGCCCTGTGGTATGTGGTACTGATTGCTGCTGGGTGTGAGTCTCCACACCCAGTATTGTATGTGGTTGCTGGCTAATGGAACCCGGGCTCTTGAGTTTGCAAGACAAGCGCCAGAACCACTGAGTTAAATCCCTGACCCTGTCAAGCTATTTTTAAAAGAAGCTGTCCCATTTTTCAATCCTACTAACACTATAGAAAAGTTCTGATTATTTTCACATCTCCTCACCAGCACTTACCATTATTTATCTTTTTAATTTTGTCATCCTGATGGGTGTGAAGTGATGTTTCCTTATGACTTTAGTGCTGGGGATTTAGCTCAGTGGTCCTGGTTGCCTGCCTCACAAGTGCAAGCTCTTGAGTTTGATTGCTGGTTCCAAAACAAAACAAAAACAAGCGCTTTGATTCATTTTGGCTTCAGTTTGCATCCCCTCCTCCCATGACTAATGATGTTGAACATATTTTCTTGTACTTATTGGCCGAATCTTTTTGAGAACTACCTCTTCAACTTCTTTGTCCATTTTTAATTAGGTTGTCTTTTTGTGAGAAGCCCTATATAGGATTTACTAGTGTTTTCCCCCATTTGGCAAGTTGTCTTTTCACTTTCCTAATGACTCACATGTACACCCTCTCCCTCCCCCACTGGCTTTGCACATGCTACACAAGCATTTTACCACCGCTGAGTTGAATACACAGTCTTTTCAGTTTGAGGACAAAACTTGATGAAGTGTACAGGCTGGCCCGAAAGTTCAGTCCTTTGGCCTCAGCCTTCGCGATAGCTGGGATTATAGGCAAGTGTCACCCTACCCACCTTGGTGATGCTCTTTGAAGTGTGAAAACTTTTAATTTTGATGAAAACTGATTTATTTTATTTTTGTGTCAGTTCTACATCTTCCACATCTAAGAAGTCACTGCCAAATATACAATCATGAACATGTATTTCAATATTTTCTTCTTAGAATTTTACAGTGTTAGCAATTACACTTAGGTCTGTGGTCTTTTTAAAGTTAATTTCTGAGGCTTTTTATAATTTTTATTTTTGAAAGTAATCTTTGGCAAAGGTTATTAAAGTATAAGAGGAAATAAAAAGTAACTTTGAATTTTTTGAAAAGGATTATTATAATCTACTCTGTCCTATTGTTGAAATTACTAGTCGCAGGATACCAAAATTATATGTTTAGATTTTTGAGGAGTATACATAAAGGCCTCAATCTCAAGTTAATTTTGTTTTGAAGTTGAGCTGACTACTTAGACGAGACCCAGTTTAGGAAGTGTGTTTTGACATTAGCCCCAGTAAGCGATTGAAGAAGAACATGAAACAAAAATAAAAACATAAGTATTCAAAGGCTGCTTAGGGAATTTAATGGGAATTTTTGTCTTTAAAAAATATTGTATTTGTTGTTACAGGAAATACTTGAAAGTATGTGTTTTAAACATCTGTGGAGCTTAAGTAGATTGAGATATAATTGAATTGATGTGGTTATAATAAGAGTGATACAACTTCTCTGATTCTTCATAATTTCCTTTTTTAAAATGAGGAGTACATACCTCGTGAATTCTTGTGAGGATTAGATGATTTGTTAGACAAACCAAAAGCTTAGGCTAGAGCAATGAAGGCAAAACTTTCAGAACTTTTGAGGATACAGCCTGCCCTGGCACATGCCACAGTTTCATCACTCGTGGGCTAGAGCCTGGCACTTAGCAAATGCTCATTAAATGCTTATTATTATTAACTATTCCATTTATTTACCTTAATATTTCTGGCACATATTTCAGCCACCAAAGCAATCTATACTTAACATTAATTAAACAATGCTTTATTTTTTAGTTATTATGTAAATATGAACACTTATAAATTCTACCCTTAAGAAACAACTGGCAATTCACAAAAGGCCAAAGACACAAAGTTGTTTATTATATGTTACACATGACTATAGTAAGTTAAAATATCTATAGTACAGGAAGCAAACATGGGTCATAAAATTTTGAAGATTATGCAGTGACTCTTTTACTTAGGATATAATGCTGCATGAGAAAATCTAGATATAAAACTGTAAGGACAATTATGTATGTAGCATACACATAAAACAATGTGAAAGGAGTAATAGTTCTTATGAATAACTCATTAATTCTAATAATAAATATTTTAGGACATGTTTTTCACGTGGTTAAAATAACTTAGTTTCAAAGAACCCATTGTAGAATCGAGTGTCACAGTGGGTGGGTGTGTTGAGTTACTTGTACTTCATCACAGGACTGAAGTTTTGGTGGTCCTTTCATGGAGGACTCAGTAGTCAAAAACAAAACCTTGCTCTTCATAAAGAATTGCCAATCAAGGTTTTTCTACGAAGATATTCTGCTTTCTCTCCCCAACAGAAGAAAGATCTGAATGTTTCAGAAACAGTCACAGGGCTTTTTGGAGATGGCTGTAAGTCATTGTTTGTAACTTTGGGTTAAGAAGTGACAAGTGTAGGGTCTCAGGGAGGGCTTATTTGGGTGGGTGACTGTGGCTGCCGTGAACTCTCCTGGTGGAAGGACAGGAAAGACAAGGTCGTTTATATCCAGAAGCAGAGAAGGAAGGTCATGAGCTTAACCCTGAGGCTTTGCAGCAATCAGATTGGAAAAGTTATTTGAGGCCAGGTTGGACTTCATTGACCATCTTGCTTGATTCTGCACAACTGGAAGAATTTGCCATGAGATGTACTTACTTAGCATAGAACAACAAGACATATGGATATGCTAGTATTAACTTTAAATGCAATTTAATAGTCACTGTCTTATGTTTTTACAGGTTACTATTCTGCTTCTCTGAATCCTAAATATAATTTACTAGGTTTTCCTGTCAATTTTCCGTGGTATTGTGATTTCTCTCCAGCTTGTTTCCAAACCAACAGCATGTGGCCGGACTACTATTCCATTTTTGTTTACAGAGTGCTGTAGTAATTAGGAAAGGATTCCAAACTCCATTTGAAATGGGTGTTGGAGATGTGTCAAAGCATTACGTGGTTTCCTGCTAGAGGGAAGGTCCTCAGACAACATGGCAGTAGAAGACAAAACATTCTAAGAGAGATGGTAATATTATCCTCCTGTATGAATCTCTATTATGGAAACTGTAAACCTGGATTTACTTTGCAGGAGAGCAGTCCAAAGCAAGGGAAGGGTATGCTGGCAAGGCAGCTTTGATGGAGAAAATGTGGTGTCTTCCCAAGTCTTGATCTTCAGGGTGAGCAGGAGAATGAGTCACATTTGGGATAGAGAAATCCATTTGTCCTGTGTTTGCTTCTTCCCCTCTCGGCTCCCCCGACCTTCCGTTCTTCTTTGTTTTCCATCTTCCTTTCCTTCTCATTTTCTTCTGCCCTTCCTTCCCTTCCCTTCTTCCTCCCTCCTCTTCTTCCTCTCTACATCTCGTTATTACAATAATACGTAAGTCTAGATCAGTAGACTTAATATATTGCTTCTTACAAAGAAATATATTAAGAAATTAGGTTACAGTTTCAACTTTCTTTGAGGACTTTTAGAATAACCAGATTCATTCAAAACAGTACAGAAGATCCTGTGAAATTACGTTAATGAATTTTTTCATTAAAAACAATTTTACTTTCACTGCTATAATTTCAGTGAAAGTAAAATTGTTTTTAATGAAAACATTCAAGTTGAACTTAAAATATACTTGCGTATGGATTAGAATTCCATTACACTTTCCTATTTTTGATAAATTGTATATTTTTTGGACACTGAATTTTTCGACATTTCATATGCTTAGTGTATATTTGGTGAATAGAATGGTTGATATATACTAACTATGAATGAATAAATTTGTGCCCACACTATAGGACACAGAGTACACTTTTCTACTACAACAATGACAGAGTCTACAATTGTTACTACTTGACATATGGTTGGTGTTGGTTGTATTATAATTATTTGACATTGAAGCCTTGATCAGGAATAAATTCTCCATTTTCATTACTTTTGCAGTGGTAAGTCTGTTTTATGAATAATGATTTATCTGAGAACAGGGTTTTGGAAGCACATTATGGTTTAAAACAAAGATTTTCTTATTTATTTGCTATTATAATTATAAATATTAAAGGGTTTAAATAAAAATATCTCTCTGATTTTTGAAGATTTGGTTCTTTTTGCAGTAAACCACAATCATGGTTTCATATCATATTTTCTAAGTTTTTGTGCTTCCTTAGGAAAGTCCTTCCACATTTTATAAATAAATGTGTGTGTGTTCCTTAGTTCCCCACATCTCCCACCATCATAACTTACCTTATGTTAGTTGTAATGTGTGTAAGTATAAGTGTGTAATCTGTGTAAGTGCCTAAACTGTGGTTTTGAGGAATCTGCTTTCAGAATTTATCTCTTGTACAATAGTATCCCTCCTAATCATGGAGACTTTTGCTGTATCGGAGAGTAGATTTGCACATCTAGCTGGCAGCAGTGTAATACACTGTCCAGCCAGGACCCTGTCCCTGGCAAACACAAATATGTTTTCTTGATTTCGTGTTGTTCCCTGGAGCATTTACTATCTTCTGTTTCAGCCCAGAGTTTAAGTAAGAGAAGAAAGGACTGAATAAGGTACTTAAATTGCTCTTAAATTGTTTTCTGTTTTCCAGAAGATAATTTGAAGACAATACTTTCTGGTCATTTTCATAGAAATCTGGTACCTATCTTAATCTTTGATCGGGAATTAGTTGGTTTGGAGTCAACCACAGGGACGTGTGGGCTGACTTTGGTTGCATCAGTTTTTAAGACACTTGCCTTCCTTCCTCAGTCAAAACATTCATAAGATGAAGACCAATGTTCTGTTCTTCCCACCCTGATATCATTGATAATTTTTTAATCTGTTTTGTAAAAACACTTTTAAAAATTAAAAATAATGTATGTTCTTGATAGGAATTTCAAACAGATGAAATGACACAAAATATTTTTTTTAAGTTCCATTTTCCATACTGTGGGCCCATTTTACAGATACAACAACTATTGAGGTCTCGTGTATTTCTTCTTAAATTTTGTTTTTGACTTACTTCTTCCTGTTTCTCTCCTTTTTTTTTTTTTAACACAGCTTGTATTATACTGTGGTACAACACTCAAACTCACTTTGTTTTGCTAATACTGTGGATCTTAGACCTTTTTCTGCATGAGCACATAGAGATGTAGTCATTTTGCAGTGTTATACTGTGTAGAGATGCCATAATTTATTTAAATATTTCCTTTGTTGGACTTTGAAGTTACACGCCACGTTTTGCCTCTTTAAACAAGGCTGCAGTGGACATTTTCAGACCACCTGGGTTTGAATTCTGGCTCTGCCAAGTGCCAGCTCTTTGACTCTGTTGTTTCACTTCCCTTGTCCACAGTTTCTCCTCTCTGAATTGAGAGTAACACTAATGCCTACTTAACAGGATCATCTCCGGAAGAAGGTAGCTAATGTATACCTGGTGCACTTGTTATAGTACCTGGGATGTAGTGAGTGTTTGGTAATCATTAGCTGTAGTTCTGGCTGTCTTTGTCAGTCTTTGAGACTATTTCAATCCAAAAAAAAAAAAAATTCTAAAAGCAGAATTGTTGGATTGCCAGCTCAAAAAATATGCAGTTTAAATTTTGACAGATACTCCCAGGTACCCGCACAAAAGTTGCACCAAGTTATTCTTCTACTAGTAATTAAACTTTTGATCTCTACAAAATAAACAGCTTTTTTTTTAACAAAAAAGCTTGAAAACACTTATATTCCTTCCTTACTTCCTTCTCCTTATCTCTGTTTTTGACCTTCGTCCATAATGACCCCTCTCATGAAATACTGGTGTGAATGTAAGTGCCCCCTACAGCTCTCCCATGGAAACTTTGGAGAAAATTGTAGATCTTTCAGTGCTTGAAATGTCCCTCATTTCAATACAATGACCCTAAGAGAGTGAACGTTAACTTCCTGTGTGCTTAACGCTGCTTGATCTTTGCATGTGAGCAGGTGTATCCTGCTTGATGAACAGTCTTGAAAGCCCTGACTGACGTCAACTTGTAGTGAAATGGGAAACATTCTTAAATTAATTTTCCTTTTCACTGAGTAGGGCTAGAGGGCAGAAGCAAGTGAAACAGATCCTAGGCTGCTATTAGATGTGTGTCTCAAGCTGATGAATAATGGCTTTGCAGCTCCGTGGGCAGAAAAATTGAGGTTTCTGTGTGCAATGCCTGGTGCAGCAGAGTTAGGCCAGGACTACTAGCTGATTGTCTCCATTGCAGAGGAAAATTGTAAGGAGAGACATGGGTGGGAAGGACCCTGAGGGGCTCTTGTCAAAGCCTGAGCAGGCCAGCATGCTGGGAGGTCTTCCAGCTCTTGGAGTTGGTGACACTTCTCTCCTTTTTGTCAACTCCTGACATATTAGGAAAAGGGATCTTTGGTCTTGATCTTCCTATCAGGATGTTGGTGGGATGCAAACTAGTACAACCACTATGGAGATCAGTGTGGAGATTCTTCAAAAAACTAGGATTAGAGATCCCATTTGACCCTGCAATTCTATACATGAAAGAATTAAAAGATTCATGTCATAGCGATACATGTGCACCCCTGTTTATATCAGCTCAGTTTGTGATAGCTAAATCTTGGAAACAGCCAGAATGTCCATTAGCTGGAGACTGGATAAAGAAGATGTGGTTTTGCTATGGAATGGAGTATTACTCTGCCATAAAGAATGAAAAATTTGAGTCATTCATACTCAAATGGGTGTACCTTTAGGACATCCTCATAAGTGAAATAAGTAGGTCACAGATGTGTATATACTGCATCTTTTTTCTGATATGAAAAACTGAAAATGAAAATGAGTTCTGCAATGTATGTTAGATATTGTACAATATAAACCATTCAAAGGGAAATGGAGTATAGGAGTAAATAATGAGGAGAAAGAAAAGATTGTGATGGTAATAAAAAGAAATGGAAACGAAGCTTATGTATACAGAGGGTGGGGGGTTATAGGGTATGCAGGGGAATGGGAAAAATGAGAATCAAGTCGTATGATATACTGGTACAAATTCTCAATGTTGAGTGTAATGATATGTACATAAAATGTACCTATTTCACAGTTTAAAAGAGAGTTACTGGGAAGGTGGCTTCTCATAGAAGACAACAGAGCTGCTAGCTTGGCTTTGCTTGCTTTGAAGCTTTTTAGTTTGTAACCATGCTCAGCATCTCTCAGATCCTATGGTTTGCTTTGAACTATGGTACCATAACAGCAGCTGGTAGAGAAGGAAGCCTGGGAGCAGAGCAGAGGTGTACGAGAAACTAGAAAAAGCGGCTGTCTAGAGATTAGAATGTGGCCAGCCTGTGCTAGAGACTTTCCAGATGGCCTCCCACTTCTCCTTGGACAGGAGTATTTTCTCTCACAGTGCTCAGTCTCAGTTGTGCTGACCTGGATCTTTCCATACCTCTTTCTGCTCTAAGACATGTAGCTCCTTTTGGCAGCCTCCTTTCTTGGTACAGAGTGATTATCTCTTTTTGAAATATGTATTTTAGTGTAGGAGAATGGAGCAGAGAACCCACGGATCTTATAGCAGGGGAGGAGACCATCGAGCAGGAAAGGGCACAAATGTACCTGAAACCGCTAGGCCTGGACCTGGCTAAAAGACCCGTAATGTTCTTGATGACGCTGTGACATAATGCAGAAGTGCAGTGAGGCATGGGAAGGGAGGAGGTGACGTCTTAGTTTTCCTTAAAATCATAGAAATATTTTTGCTGTTTTATAGATACAAAGAATTTTGATACAGATACAGGTTGACCTTTAGTATACCTGAGAGTCCATTGATATTTACGTCTTATTGGTCATAGTTGCCTTGAAGAATTTGGAGAAAGTAATATATCTTTCTCTATAAAAATGTACTCACAAAAAGTATGCATGCAAATTAAAGGGTTCACAGCCCTGAAGTGTGTGTAGGTCTTTGCTCTGGGGCAGTTGTCCTGCACCTGAAGA
This sequence comes from Petromus typicus, assembly GCA_004026965.1. NCBI lineage: Eukaryota > Metazoa > Chordata > Mammalia > Rodentia > Petromuridae > Petromus > Petromus typicus. Next base: position 92,198 of record PVIR01002541.1, on the reverse strand, counting down.
CTGAAAGACATTGGGAGACTTGTCCAAGGACACATGATTGGAATATGTGGTTGGAACTAAGAAATCACTGAGCTGCAGAGCTCTGGCTTGTCTACTTGGTCATATTGTTTCATTTGGGAAAGTGATGTACTTTTGGTTGGATTTAAGGAGCAGGACTGACATCCAAGGCATAGTTTATTTGTCATGCCATCCAGGGGATACAGCCCGAGTGGGCCTTGCCCTAGTAACCTCCTGTGAAGGGCACCTTTGTAAGGTTACAGATGTTGAAAGTATGGAGAGAATGCACAGTAATTCTGTTTATTTGAAGGTTGCACCATCTGCAGTTTCAATACCCACGGTTAACTCTGGTTTGAAAATAACAAATGGAAAATTTCAGAAATAAAAACTTAATAAGTTCTAAATTATACATTGCTCCTGAGTAGCATGATGAAATCTTATGTTGTCCTACCTGGATATATATCGTCCCTTTGTCCAGCATATCCTTTCTCAACATGCTGCCTATGGTTAAGTCAGGGTTATCGCTGGAGTACTTGTGTTGACAAACTCTCATTTTATTACTAATGATACAAAGTTCAAGAGTAGTGATATGATGATGAGAATATCCCAAAGATGAACTATAAAATGAAAGTTCTCAACTTAATAAGGAAAGAGGGAAAAAAAAAGACATATCCTGACCTATGGTACATTATTGTTGATCTCTTATTGTGCTTAATTTGTGCTGGATTTTATTATAGATGTGTACATATAGGAAAATACCTACTATATGTGTTTGTTACTACCTGTGATCTCTGGCTCCTACTGACAGTCTTGGAATGTATCACCCTCTGATAAAGTGGAGGTGTTGTATGTATTTTGAAAAATCCAGGTAGTGTCTGGTGGCCAGCATCATTTTTAACACCCTCTCTTTGTCATCACTGTTGCTGTCATTATCCTGAGCAAAGGCGGTTGCCTGTGAATGGGTCTGGAATACCCATCATACTTTGCAGAGCTCTGGTGCTTCTACACATACAAGACTGCTGCTTTGCATCTCCTGACCAAGGTGCACCGACACTTTCTACAAACCAGGCCACTTAGTTCAAAAGTGGTTGTCTATTGTTTGACAACTTCATTCTTATAGTTCTAGTGTAGAAAAAAATGGAAGGAATCTGTTCTTGTAAAATGCAGACAAACATTGTCTCATCTGCTTGCAAATAGTCCCAGTGAAATAGGTTATTTGAAACAGTATCGGAAAAATCATGAAGGATAGACCACTTTTTAAGATTATTGTATTTCTTATACTCTGTGATGATAATATGTGTATGTTAATGTTTTTGTATTCCTAGTCTCCTTGAGCTACAGTCGCCAAAATTGGATTGTAAGAAATAATTCTCAAAAGCAAAATATATCTCTGAACCAACGAAGAGCCAAATGGAGAGGAAGGAAGAACATGTAGTCATCTTCCTCTCAGCTTTTATTTTTTAAGGAACACTGCTTTTTATCTGAAAAGAAAGAGAGAAAGGTCAGTTTCCACAGATACGTGTTTTTTAGTCTGCGTCATCATTGCCTGCAGCGATTGTGTGGAGGGTGAAGAGGGAATGCTGTGAACTTTGATTTCAGAAGTCCCCTGGGATTATCAGTTTGATGTCCTTGGGGATGAATTCTACCTTTCATCCTGTGCAGGTCTTCAGCCACGTCTTGTTCAGAGGACCACGGTAAGGGGCCTCCAAAAGGAATTTTGCAGGTGTGTTTGAAACCTTCAGTGAAACATGCAAAGGCATCAGGAGCTTATTTTCTGGAGGTGCATTGCCAAGCAGGAGGAGAGGAGTGGGCAGCTCCACCATCCACTCTTGGGAAGGGCGGACCGGAGGGACTAGTCTGTTATATCAGGAGCCAGTTCTTGTAGCATCTAAGCTTGGGGAGAAAAGGATGTCCTACTTGGACTCTCAAATGGATCCATCCTCACTATGAAAGTTGGAGCACTTCTGAGGACCTCTAGATGTTTTTCAATCTCATCCTGTTGGCCTTGAACTTTGGCTGCTCACGACCCTGCATCAGTCACCTGCACAGCACAAGTCTTGGAGTACGACACGTTTGCGTTATATTTATTCTGGAAAAGTGCTCATCCAGTCCCTGGACATATGTGGGTCCTGCTGGGCTCTAGACCCCAACCAGCTTCCATGTTCTTTGCAGTCATTCTTTCATTTCACAAATGCCTGTTGGTTGTCATGTGTTCCTTGAGTTCCCCCTAGTTCACTCATCCTCTGCCAAAAGAGATGGGAGCTTCTTATACCTGTCCTTGTAAATACTGCCACCTTCTCCAGAGATTCATGACATTGTGGGATGTGGTTATCTGCTTATTCTATAAACCAGTGGTCTCTGGTGGAGACAGAGACTGATTCTTTGTTCCTTTGGTTGTCCACCACAGTACCTGTGGCAGAACTTGAATATTTATGTATGAAAACATCCTCTTTTCTCCATCTCCTGATTGCCGGTCATTTACTTCTTTACTTTATTGAGCAGTTAACAATTGAGACCTAGTCTGTGTTATTTTACTTTCAAGTTTTTATTTTAAAAACTTCCAAACATACAGAAAAGGTGAAAGTATAGTGCAGGGAACACTTCATTCCTTTGTCAAGAGCCACCAGCACATGTTGAGATCCTGGCTCACTTGCTGTACCCATTGCTTGGGCCCAGGCCCAGGCCCACACACATGCACACTCCAGCATCCTCCTCCTTGGCCAAACCATCTGTAAATAGGCATTCTGTCCCTAAATAGTTCAGCCTTAAGAAAAGAATAACATGTGCCATTGGAAAGTGTTGTCACAGAGAGACACAGTGCTTTGGGAATACAGAGCAGGGGAAAATTACTTTGCAAAAGGCCAGAAAGTTAGAATGTTTTTCAGAAGCTAATCTCTGAGCCATGAGTATGGACATCAGTTTCCAGAATCCACAATGAAAATTTTAACAATAGGGAGGAGGTAAAGTCTTTCATAAAGAGGACACTATCTTCTTGAAACCTTGTTCAGCTTTACCATATTTGGAGCTTTTGCTTTTATGGTTCTTCTGTGGTTTTATATTCACCATGCTTATTATTTCCTTATCCTCTCTGAGCCTGTCATTGAAAAAATGCCTTTAATTTTGCTTGCATTCATGAGTAAGTTTATTCATGTGTGAGGTGGCTGTACAAGACAGGAAAGTGTTAGACAAGGGGTCTCCTAGCTCTGAGAAATGTATGTAAAAAGTCAGTGGCTTGAGACCATAAGCAAATCCAACATTTGCATCTTCGTAATACTCGTGGCTTAATTTTATAATTATGCTTAATGAAAGGGAATGTGGGCTCTTCCAGTCATCACAGCTTCAGCTGTTTCTGCTATGTAGTGGAGGGTTTTGCTGCATTTGAAAATGAGAAAAAGTTACCTCTGAAGCTCTCTGGGGATAGCATACTCTCCAGAATCTAGAGGACAAGTGTGTAAGGCATTTCCAGGCCCAGTGGGCATTTTTGTTGGCTAAATAGTGAGGGAGCTGTGCAAAACAAAGATGGATTTGGGACAGAAAGAGCATCCCCTTTGAGTAAAATGGAGAGGATCCCAAACTTAAACTAAAGTTTTAGAATGGGGGCACTGTGGGAAGTGGCAGGACTCACCTTAGCAAAGGTGAGCATGGGGTTAACTGTTTAAGTTCCCATCTGAGTCCAGTAAGATTAATCACGCTGATTCTGTTTGGCATTTGAACAGGTGGCTTTTCTCTGGGGGAAGATTCAGGGCAGCTCTGAAGGGTGGGACTGTGTGGACAGCAGAGACTGCCTCTTAGGGGAGCCCCTGCTTCCTGAGTGATTTCCTGCATCTGAGTCGTGGCCCTGTGTGTGTCAGACACTGGCCTTCACTGCCTCATTGACATTCTTCTAGACACAGATTTGTGATTGTCTCACTGCAGTGGGAGACACACCCCAAAATAAAACAGAAGCATACCACTTGCTTATTAGCAGGCAGTTGTGGTAGACAGGAGGTGATCCACATTTCCTGGCCTGAACTGCCCAGAGCTTGGATCTGGGTCTGTTTTCAGAATGTGTGTTGAGGGAGGGGGAGGACCATGTAGGAGGCCACTCTTGGGGTCCTCTGGACAATGGCAATTAACCCAGCCTTAGTGATGGGTTCTGGGGGGTCAAGAGATGGCTTTTCAAACAAAGAGCAGGAAGGCAAATGAGGAGGCACCAGCCAGGCCTCTAGTGCCAGCTGGGCATCTGCAGAAGTGGTGCTCTGATGGAATGTGTCCCAGAGCATGTGTATCTCGCATCATGAGGCACAGAGGCCATTTGGAGGGTTTCTGTGGGTTAGATCAAGAGTCATAGTCGAGATGAGGATGGGAGATTTTGAGGAAACAGAGATAGAAAAGAGATCTTGGATTGTCCATGAGGAAGCTCAGCTAAGCATTTCACCATCGATAAATTCTTAAACATTAGCACTGGGATCGCAACTCGGTAATTATTACAGAACCAGCACAAGTGATTCATCCTGGGACTCTGGGGAAGCTGGGCAGTTAGGAAGAAAGTCAGGATGAGTTTGCAGTGGAAAATTCACATCCAAAATATTAAGTAGAAGAGGGAGCTTCCCTGTGTGGGAAAGAGTGACTTATGTGTGTCAGATCACTTATACATGGTCCTTCGTTCATCATTCAAAACATATGTATGGCGCCAGACGCACTGCTGGGTGCCAGGTGAAGAGTGTTTAATAAACTGGTGGTCAGTCTTTGTTCTAATAGGACTCCGTTTGAGGTTTGCAGGAGTTAAGCATTAGTAGACACCAGAGACAGGGCCGTTTCAGATGGTGACCTCTGTGGTAAATAAAGAAAATAAACAACATGCTGGCTTGGAACAGTGCTGCTGCATAGATAGTGTGCAAAGCAGGTGTACTTTAATGTTTCTTCATGAAAGGCAAAGCAAGAAGAACGAATTTGAATGATGTTTTAATTTGTTTTAATCTGTGGAAATGTACAATCAGTATAAAAATTGAAACACTTAGCATTCATTTTTTTGGCATCAAGACCTGTCGATCTGGTGTGTGTCTCGAATTTAGAGCAGTCTCAGTTTGGGTTTCGGTGCCACATTTCAGTGGGCATACTCTGCTATGAGTGCTTGTGATGACCCGGTGCTCAGAACAGCCATCTCTTAAGGGTCCCTAGAGGGCGGGCAATACATAGTTCCTGACACTGACTTATTTTGCCTTTTATTGACTCCTGGTATGCCCATACCTCAAGAAAAATTATCACTGTTTTTATCAGCTGATGAAATAGCTCATTTGGGGGCAGTTGTCTTAGCTCAGTGGTGGAACACTTATCTGTCATGCACAGGTCCTGCTTTGATCCTCAGCACTCCCCACTCTCCTTCCCAAATGAAAAACCCTCTCCTAGGAGGAGTTAACAGTGGATAGATCCCAAAAGGCTTGGACAGAATGTTTGAGGAGTTCTAGGGCCATGTTTTATGAGGGACCTAATTTTCCTGTACAGGAAAGTTGGTGTTGTGGGTTTCCTCTTTCTGACCCCATTTCTGACTGATAGGAAGGAGCCCCACCAACTTCACTCTGGATGGGCAAAGTCTCTCACTCAGAGACTTAACCAAGACAGGCAGCATAGTTATTTTAAGCACCATTTGAATACAGGTTTAAACTGTAATTTTATTGAATATAGTAGGTATTAATTTTAAACATAAGGATATGATTACTAAGTATAGTTCTCCTCCCACCCACTCCAGCGTAGTCTTTTGACTGAGTGAAATGCTGCTTGTTGAATGGAATGAAAATAATTTGCATTTGAGCTTTCTGGGTTCTGCTGCAAATCCGGAGGTTGCTTTAGAGTCACCTTATAAAGGCGGTCACAGAAAATACTGGAGTATTGGATGAGAAAGAGGGAGTGGCCAAGAAAGAGAGGAGAAATTTAGGTTTCTAAGAAGCAGTGTGGTTGGTACAAACTGCTTGGAAATACAGAACAAACGTTTCTTAAAATTCACCTTTCACTGACTTCTTGTGTGTATTCTTTTGAGGCAATTTGAAGAAGAGAAGAAATCATCCAGAATCTCATATCCTTTGAGACTTCTTTACTTGTACCCTAGGTATCTATTTTATAATGCAATCTTCATGGTATTTTACCCTATACTTTTACCCTCAGGAGTAGTTTCATATGTCCTTAATCTTCTTTAAGAATATAATTTAAAATTGGCTCTATGATTATCTTAGTTACTTTATTATCACTGAGACAAAATATCTGACACCTGCAGCTTTAAAAAGGAGTTTATTTGGCTCCCACTGGCGGGAGTTTGGGGTTGGCTGGCTGCAGTGCAGAAGTGGCGGTGGAAGGATCTGTGGTGGAAGGACGCTGTGTTGTCCCCGCAGCCATGAGACTGAGAGCACGGGGCGGGGCCGGAAGGAGCTCTGCCCTTGGGTCCCGCCCTCCTGACCTGCCTACCTGGCCCTGCCCCTAGACCCGCTTCCTACATCACAGTCAGCTCTGAACTCTTCAGCAGATTAATTTACCAACCAGTACAGTGCCCCAGCGATCCAGGTACCTTCAAAAAGTCCAGCCTTCTAAGAGGTGAACTATTGGGGAACTGGCCAGATCTCAACCATAACGCTAATATTCTACGGAACCGATGTTCTGTCCTTTTATTTTTAAGATGGGGTTGCCCACGTTGTCCACACTAATTTTGAATTAGTGGGCTCAAGTGATCTTCCTGCCTCATCGTTCCCGGGAGCTGGGATTACAGATGGGTGCCACCATGCCGGGTTTTGTTTTCTCATTTATTTAATCTTGACTCTACTCTCCACTGTTGTTTTTCATTTTTCATTATTGTAAGTAGTTTAGGATGGATATTCTTCCGTATAAATATGTTTATGAATACTTACTGCATTAGAAATTGGTAGAAGAGAAATTAGGTCAAGCAGTATAGGTATTTTTTAGGATAATTGATATGTGCTGGCAAATTACTCTTCAAAAACAGCACAAGTTTACATTCTTGCCTTCAGAACATGAGTTCCTCCTCATAGTCTAGCAAATGTTGAGATTTATAATTTTAAGGGCATTTATTAATTTAATAGGTGAAAACCATGTTATTTTGATGCAAGACTTTTAAAATTAAGAAAGATAAAGTAGTATTACATTGAAGTTTTATATTTTTCTTTTTGTCTCTCTTTTGAACTTGACTATTAAGGATCAAAAAAAATTTTTTTCCCCTGAGGGATATTGATGACACAATTAAAGCTGAGAGCATTTGGATAATTTTGTTGAAGTCATAAAAGTCATACCTAGTGTTCTTGAGCACTGGAAAGAAACAAAGCAGACGTAATCCAGATTATCACTTAAAACACTAGGATTCCAGCTCAGATATTCTCTCTAACTGTTCCGCTCAGATACACTTTGTACTACAATAAGAAACTAAAGAAATGAAGTGGTGGTCAGAGAGCGGTATCTTCCAGGTGAATATTGGATCAGACTGGCTTTAAGATCCTCTGGATAAAAGTCACAGTTAGTGATGGAATAATTCGAAAGAATGGCTGAAGCAGATAAGTGCATATAAAATAAGAGCTGCATGGAATGAGGAAAGCATTTGGGTGTGGCGAGCAGGAAGATAGGAAAGTTTCCTGAGAGACTGCATGACTGGAAGTCCTGTGGTTTAATTAGGCAGTCTTGAAGCAAGGCACATAGTGAGTGCTTCCTATTTGGAGGGTATTTATTAGCATTCAGGGTAACCCGGAAGAGAGTCAGAAGCATATGTAATTAGCCAACGCGAAAAGCAGATGGATGATGGGGAGGTGGGTGGCATCATGCTACTTGTATGTTCTTTTAATAAGTGAAATTATAGCATAATTTCAGCCACTTATTGAAAACAAGGTTACACAATTAGGGTCCTGCTGCTGTTAAAAGCTTTCAGAGGATGTAGTGCAGCGGGCAGACAGAATTATGATGTTTACTTAAAAATCAAACTTGTTTGCTTTCCAGAGAGTTAATTTTATTTAATGCACAATTTTTGTGTTTACCAGTTCTGCCTTTTTCTTGTGTAGGTTAAGATCCAATTTGGAGGTGAATATATGGGTAGTTTGTCTATGGAAAAAACAGAGAAATGAAGATATAGGTACTGAACAACTGCTTGGTGGACAGCATTTTCATATGAAATTGTCTTAGGATTTTTATGAGTTTTATCACAACCCCCTAAGATTATTTATTTAAAGCAACAAGTGAAATGTTTATTGTTCCTTTTAAGTTTCATAAATTTTCAATCTGTGCTTTTTAAATTTTGATAAAAGACACCTGGCATAAACTTTACAATCTTAATCATTTTTAACTGTACATTTCAGTGGCATTAAATATATTCAGTTTTATGAAAAGGACCTGCAGGGTTTTTCCTTTTGCAAAATCAAAACTTCATACTCATTAAACAACTGCCTATTTCCTCTTCCTCCCTGCCCTTGGCAGTTACCACTTCATCTCTGTTTCATCAGTTCGACTATTTGAATACTTGGAGAAAGTGAAACCATGTAGTACATGCCTTTCTGTGACGGGCTTGCTTTGAGGAGCCTCTCTCCCGTTTCCTGTTACACCACGTTAGATCCCACAAACAGTGAATCAGTGTGCTGGCTTCTTTGTAGCCTCACCAAGCCTTAACTGTCTTTTATTTATTTATTTTTATAGTAGCCATCCTAATGGGCGGGTAGATAATCTGTAGTTTATCAGTTTAATGCCTACTATATCAATATGTAGTTTCTTAGCTATCAAACTTTTTCTTCTGGTTATGGACAAGTATTACAGTATTTAAGTATTATAGTTTTCTCCTATGTTGTTTGAAGGGAGGATGATTATAAAATGTATATATTAACTGGTCTAGCCACTTAAATAAAGCAAACATTACTTTTTTTTAAGACAGGGTCTCACTTTGTTGTGCAGGCTGCCCTTGAACTCACTATATAGCCCAGGCTGACCTCGAACTTGTGGTAGTTCTCTTGCTTCTCAAGGGCTGGGATTGCAGACATGCACCACCACACTGGGATCTAAGCATTACATTTTTTTTCTTTATTTAGTTTATTGGTACATTTTAAATACACATCAGTGATGATTTGTTCTAAGAGATCTTACCCTGGGAGCATACTGAAATAATTGCACCAGTATATGTTTGCAGTACATAATATTTACGTTCCTTGTGTAGAGTTGGTACATACATACATAATACGTCTTAATCCCTTTTCCATTCTCTTCCTCTTCCATCTGTTCCTACTCTTCTTTTGGAAAAAAAATCTATGTCCCTACTTCCTGTTATCTGTCTTTTACTTTGCTCTTTGAAATGTTGATTTCAATGAGCTTAGGTAGGAGATATTATTGCTCACCCTGGATCGGTGGAGATAAGGAGCTGCCTGTCCCGATGTTGTGGTCTATATAGGACAGCGTCAGCAGTGCACAAATGGAAATCAAAAATTCATGTTGCATTAGCACTCCCATATAAGGTGCTAGCACTGTTCGTTTATGAATTTACCCTGGGAGCTATAGTTCAAGTCTTTGGTCAATCAAATGGAAAAATAAATCACTTGGGGTAGTGTTTCACTTAGAACCCATTAAAGCAATTGAAGTGACAATTTTTCCAGGTATAAATACCTACCTTTCTTGAGGAGAGTAAATGTACAAGTAGAAATACCTTTGTGAATGTGCTAGTGAAACCGAGGGAGAAGCGTACAGTACAGTACAGTACAGCCTTTCAGAAAACTCAGCAGCAGCCATAAACGCATTTATGAACAATTCAAGTAATAAAGCTTTGCACAATAATGTTAGTTTTCAATAATGGTTTAATTTTTTAAAAAATCAGAGGTTTAAATGTAATGCATGGAGAAGTGGGACATTATAAATTTGAATAAATAAGTCTTACTTGTCTGTGGATCCTGCAGAGTCCCTTATTTTACGCATTGTTCGTGTTGTTGCATGCAGTTATTCAAATAGGAAAAGAGACATATTGCAAGGAAGAGTTGGTTGCTGGTGCCATGTGGTTTAAAGCCCGCTGTAGTTTTCCACGAGCTGCCCACATTTCCTAATGCTGGAGAAATAAAGAAATTCCTCTTCATCCTGTGTCTCAATAAGCAGGGCCGTGGGCAAACACCAGACTTGTTATCTGCCTTGCTCCTCACTCAGCCTGTGCCCCTGTCTCTGTCCCATTCCTATGTGGGATTCCTGGAAGGAGAGAAGTGACTATCACAAGACAGTATCTTAGGCTGGATCTTGTGCTAAGAGATGCTCCAGGAAACATTTGACAATTGTCTTGGCTTTATCAGGCTGAGAACATCAGCTTTCAAGTAATCCTGGCAAAGTAGCGGTTTCCTATTATTGACTCTAGAAGGGGAAAATTTTGTCTTTGATAATACATTACACTACCCAAATGTGACAAGGTTAATTATGCAGTATTCCTAGCATGTGTTTAGTTTCGGGTCCTGTCTACACCCATTTATTTACTTGTTTTTGGGAAGTCACTATTTGTAGGATATAGGAACTCCACCAAAGTGTATCTTGTTAGTCCTTAGCAGCAATAATGGTCAAAAGTTGCTGTAACCTATTTGCCTTGTTATTAATATCCAAATGCGGCAGGAGCTGAAAGGCCTTCGTGTCTGATCGGAACCCTTCTTCCCGGAGTGCTTGCTTGGCCCTCCTTCTCTGTCCACTCAGAGAACATAGAGAACAACCATTGTCCAGTGTGATGGTCCTGCTCACTTCCCCAAGGTGGCACACACAGCACATGCTTCGCAGAGAGAGGCTGCAGATATATGGGCGGAAGATCTGTGCAGGAGTCATGGAGAACTGCATAGCTGCAAGCCCACCGTCCCTCAGGTGTTACTCCTTAAACTCCAGGGCTGCCACTTCTTGTTTTCCTAAAGTAGCACTTAGACAGTATGTGGAGTAAGGGCTGGAAGCCTCAGTGTTACCTCAGGGCTGTCCTCTCCTCTGTGATTTCATGAGGAAGGTATCACCGTGTGTAGTATCATGTTGAGATCTTCTAGCATCGGCTTTCTGTTCCTTTAGATTTGTTACCAATAGAGAGAAAAAAATGTAACCCTCTATGTAATTGCTATTGACTCTCACAGAGTAGACATTTAAATATGTAGGTGGCTTTATTTAAAATCTAAACTTAGAAGTTCTCGGTAGGTGGAGCATGTTTATGCAAGGGACTGTAATCCAATAATTCAACCCTTGTTCTTTCTCACGTAGAATTAGTCCTTCTTGGTAGGTCCTGTTGCCAAACTGGAGATGGTAGACAGTTATTGGCAGACGAATATCTGTGTTTTTCCTTGGTAATTTTTTTTTTTTAACTTGAACAAGGCAAGCATTTTGGTAGAAAAATATGTTTTGCTGATTCTTCCAGGTTTCCTTTGGCTGTGTTCCCATTTGTGGGCTTGGGGGGCTTCCTGTGGACAAGAATTGCGGAGGAAGAATGAGATATATTATCCTTCTCACCTCTTCATTTAAAAACGGGCTGAATGTGGCATCCTTCCATCTTTTCCAGCCGGCTGCCAGGCCTGAACGCCTGCCCTTGGTGGCTCTGTTTTTTGTGGGGTTAGTGGGCTGTATGAGGGGAGCTGGCACTGGCCCTTCAGCCTAATTGCCAGTTGGCAGACACATCCTCACACTTTGGCCACAGGTCTCTAAGGAGGCTTTTATCTAGATGTTCCCCCAAAGCCTCACGTGGTCATAGGTGGGCAGTTTCAAAGGTGGCTAGATGAGGGTTTGCGAATGTGGATAAAGAGTGTGATACTGGGATTGACCATGTGATGCCAGGAATGAGCATGTCCCTCGTTGGTGGTGGGTGGCACCACCCAGAAGATTTATAACCTGGATGGGATATAAACGGAGAGATGGAAGACAGGCCTGTGCTGCTTCTGCTTGCTGCTGCTTTTTGTTTTGCTGCCTGCTGCTTGCCTTACTTTGCCATGGACTGTTTCTCCTCTGAGATGCCCCTCTGCCATGCCACTGTGCCTTGGAGCCAGCCATCTAGGGACTGAAACCTGTACAAACTCTAAGCCAAAATGAACCTTTCTTCTTGTAGCTTTGGGTGTTGGGTATTCTGCCTCAGAATCAGAAAACTAAGTAGACCACAACAGATTTGCCTCTGGCTTTTAGTATATGAGTTTCTTGCTCATATTCACTTTAGGTCTCCAATGAAGAAAGGAAAGAAAAAGCCAGCTTTGATTTAATCATAATTAATCATAATTTTATGATTACTTCACAGATTTACTCTGAGTTCCTCTAAAAATAAAGTTTGTCTAGTGGAAGTATTCCGGTTGTACAGATGCTGATCTGCCCCGCCCCCGTGAACACAAAGCCCTGTCCAGGTCACTAGGGGATAGAGCTGGAATCCAAAGGAAAACTCTTTCTCAGGTGGCTGGTGATCATTTTCTCTCCCATGCCTGGGAAGTAGGCAGCTTCTCTTGACAGGAGCCTGTGGCAGGGCAGAAAGTGCTGCCCAGGCAGCTTTGCGAGGCACTGGAGAATTGATCTGAGTTTTTCAAGATCACAGAAAAAGATGTTGGTGGATGTGAATCTGTTCAGCTCAAGTCAAGCAGCAGTTTACTTAAAATCTTAAAAATGCATTTTCTCATTTGGGCTCATTACTTTGATGGTTGGAGGCTGATGCAAGGAAAGTCAAAATAAAGGTCATTTCCTTTCACTTTTATGCTGTTTACCATCCCGTTCCTGTCTGTTGGAGGAGAAGGGCTGTGTGCCCAGCGCAGGGTGTGACTAGACTGGGTAGACTTGGAGAGAGCTCAAGCGTGCTTCTAACGAACTGTGAATTCTTGGCAGCTTCATCTGTAGAGGACATTTCATTCCCAGGAAACCTCATTTAAAGAAAGTGATTGGAGGTGTGGAGACTCACCCCAGCAGCAATCAGTACCACATACTACAGTGCCGAGCATGGTGGCTCACGCCTGTAATCCCAGCACTCGGGAGGCAGAGGCAGGAGGATTGCTGTGATGTGAGTTTGAGGCTGAGCTCAGGGCCAGCCTGAACCACAAAAGTGAGACCCTGTCTCAAAAAAAAAAAAAAAAAAAAAAAAAAGAGAGTGATTGAGTTTGTAAAAGTCTTTCCCACATGACCTCTCAACAGTTGTCACTGCTTTGAAAGTAAAAGCCTGGGTTTTCATATTTTTGTCCTATTTTGTACTTGTCCAGTGGGCATCTTATTGAAGTTGAGTTAACTTTATGAACTGTGAATTTTAGTTGTCTTTTTATTAATTTATTTATCCGTTATTTGTTTGGGATTAAATATATGCCAGGAATTCTGCTAGGGTGAGACTTACCTAGTTTGCATACTCACCTTTGAAGTTTACACAATTCTGCTGAAGGATATTTGGCATTTATTGGTGGGAAAAGATTTCTTCTTTCTTATAGTTAAATTAGCATATTGGTTTTTTAAAAAGTGCAAACATTTGATGGTGCGTTAAGAAAATTTTACAGTTTTTTAACTTGGCAAGAATTACCGTGTTCATTCTTGAATATAGCATTTAAAGTCTGTCTTTAACATAAATACATATTTTAACACAATTCTTAGAAGCAGATAATAGAGGAACAGTGCAGAATCACGCTGATGTTAAAAAGCTAAATTACGTCTTTTTGAAATGCTTTGAATGAGGATTTAAGCATTTGTGTAATTTGTTGATAAGAACTACATAATCCTCCAAGAAGGTTATGATCAGTTGTATATTATAAAAATTGGAACTGACACTAACTCATGATGCTAATTCACTTTCTACATCTCTTTTGGGTAGATGGATAATATACAGCATAAGAGTAGTTTTACTGGAAAACACACTAATCAAAATAGACTGCCAATGTCAACTGTGGGTCAGTGTTTGCATTATTTACAGATAAGCTAACATTACTCAAAAAAGACATATTTGGAAGGGAAAGAAAATCTAATTATTCAGTGTTTAAAAAGACATAGCTGTGAGATTGTGTTGACTATTTCTCATTGATTGTTAGTTAATTAGTCCTTTGTAGTGCTATAATTTATTCAAATGAGTGCATTTTGGAGAATTATTTTAGTCTGAAGGTTGTCAAACATTTTAATATTATAACTTGAGCTTTGAAAACTAGTTAGTAAAAATGAGACAATACATGTAATACACATCACCTGCTGCATGACTTTCACTCCACCTTGGGCTTTGAAGCCATGTGTGTGTATGTGTGTTTGTGTGTGATTATCCAAGTGTGAGTGTCCAGACCCTTCATCTCTTACCTGATTTGGCATTTTCCCCTTCTCTGATCTTTAAAAAGTTGATTTTAGTTTTATTCCATCTATTTTTTAGTGCAAATATTCATTTTATTTTATCTTCACCACCAGTGAGGACAGAGAAAGAGATGATCAAAGTTCAAACAGGTTAATTTTACTCCTTGTTAGTTGGTTATTATTCTTGGTTGAAATAGAGTTTCTCAGGTAGCCAGAGACTTGATTTTTGGGGTAAGTTTTAGATGTATCACATGCAGGTGATGGCTAGAGGGAGTTTAAAATGCCTTATGAGGTCTTGCATGAAAAATGGAACACATTAAGTGTAGGGTGGGGTGGAGTCTGGGATGAGTTTAAAGGCTTATGAGGCCACTGTCTCCTCCTCCTCAAGTTTGTTGAAAGTCCTCTATGGTTCCACTAGGCCTCAGAATAGACTGTGAATCTTGCACCATCTCTATTGCATACAAAGCAAATAGCATCCTCTGCCTTGGAATCTTGTGTACCAATGATGAATTAAGTGTGACAAGACTATTCATTTTTCAGGAAAGGAAGTATTTAGGAAAGTGAATGTCTCTTGCCTGCACTAGTTTATCCAGTGGCTTTGTACAGTATATCCTGTCACTTTTGCCTATTAGATATGGTTGATATTTTTAAAAAATCAGTACTTGAGAACAGGTTTTTGTTTAGTTAGATGTATCATCTGTATTCCACTTTAAATAGATAAAATCAGAAGCCTTCGAGAAATTAGACTCCCCCGGAAAATCCTACTGGGTTTACTGTCATCTGCTTTGTTCCTTTTTTCTTCCTTCCTCATTCATTCACTCATTCAGTCAACCAAGAAGTGCCAATTGGTGCCTTCCAATGTGCCAGGAGTGGTGACAGGCAGAGGGAATGGCAGGACTACTCAACATCTCCCCGATCTCTTCCACAAAAGTTTATAGCAATTAAAGCAAAAATAATGGATTTCTACCTAATAAGTCAGTTTCTTTTCTCTTTCTTTCTTCCTTTCTTCCTTTCTTTTCCTCCCTCCATCCCTCCCTTCATCCCTCATTTCCTTTTCCCCTTTCCTCCCTTCCTCCCTTCCTTCCTCCCTCCTTCTCTCCCCTTTCCCTCCTCCCGGCCCTCCCCTCCCTCCTTCCTTTCCCCAGAGTCTTGTGCATTCTAAGCGAGGAGTCTGCTACCCCCTTAGTGCTTTAATTTTATGGAGGATATCAAGAGGCATTTTTTGTTATTTAAATTAACTTCTTTTTTAAAAAATTGATTTTATTGGTACATTTTATATACACATTGTGATTACAATCAACACTGAGAATTTGTACTAGTACATGACACAACTTTTTATTTTTTCCATTCCCCTGCCCCCCACATTCCCTACCCCCTGTATACACAGGCTTTGTTTCCTTTTTTCGTTCTTAACTATTATTTGGAGTTTCCCAGTATAATTTAACAGTTCATAAGTGAAGTCACAAATGGAAACGCACACACGGCTGATTGTGTTGTCACTGAAAACTACTAAATTATTAGTTTTCCTGGTATGAGGTATGGTTTACACGTCCTGAAAATGCTAAATAAATATTTAAATATCAGAAAACTCTACCCGTGCCTTTAAAAATGGTTATTAAAGTGATTCCTGGTTTTTAAAAGCAATTGTGTAAATTTCATTCCAATTCACTGGCATTGGTAAGTAGTTAAAATCTTGAACTTCACAGTATGTGGCTTCCTCACCTGGACGCTGTGGATGCAGGGTGTCCTGCGCTGCCTTTGCTTCGAGTGCTTCCCTCTTGCTGAGCAGAAGGGAGTTGATGTTTGCATCCATTCTGTATTTCTGGGGTTGTCATTTGAAAACTTTTTACAATTTAATTTTTATATTTATTGCTATAAGTTCATGGTATTTAAAGGTTATGTTTTTTGTGGGGAGTTGGTACATGCACATACTCATTGTAATTCTTTACTTGAGTCTAAAGTTTTTTTAGATAAATTTTTAAGATTATCTGTGTTCTTACCTTACTGTGAAATGGTGAAAATTATTCCGAGTGTTACCGTGGCTTCCCTACCCTCTGAGACTTCATGTGACTCTTCATTGTTAAAGTGTGAACACCACAGTCCTTGCTAAGTTAAAAAATTGTAAAACTCTGTTAATACATCATAAAATGTAATGCTTTTAAGCTAGCATGCTAATCTCACTATAAGCAAGAAGAAATTTACTTGCCCATGGAGAAAGATAGCACATCCTTCAGAATAGCAGAAATACATAATTTCAAATGTGAATGTGCAAACTCTATTAAGTCTTAGTCTGGCACAATTCTTGGCATATGGTTAGGTCTAACAATAGGTGGGTAGGTACGTGAACAAAAAGACAACTGAAGGCCACAATTCATAACTTCTCCTTCCTTGAGATAAAACACTTCCCAAGGGTGTTTACCATCAGACTGACTTTCTCAGTCATACCAGGTTTTCTCAGACCATTTTTACTATGTAGGGATCTTCTCTGTTGATGTAAAAGTGTTGGGGCATCTCGATTGCCAACCACTTGCATCAATAAAGAAATGCTAGTTTCACTTAGTGATGGGCCTGATGAAGCAATAAAAAATATTTCATTAAGCCTTGACTCTTGAGTTCGTGATGCTTTTTGATACCACATTTTGCGAAATGAGAAATTTGTATGATGTCCCTTGCAGCTGTGTCATGGAGCATTGCTTTCATGTAGGGTGACAGACAGACAAATTGTGCATATTCAAACGGGCATAAGGCTGATATTTTCTTTAAAATAACATCAGCTTCTAACGCAAATCACTGATAGCATCTGGCTTAAGCCCAAAGTTTGGGAATCACTACTGTAGAAAAAATGGAGTACTGCTTCCAGGGAAGCAGATGGACCGTGTGTGCTCTGTCTGTCTGCAGGGACTCTCATCTCAGTGACAGGAGTCTGCTACCTGGGATCCTTGCTTTGTGAATGAGTATCTTAAGAATTCCCCTGTTTCAGTGGTAAGGTGGATGTGCTTTGTGATTGGGTTAATAATTTTGTGAAAATGTAACATCTTTTTTATTAGTGCTTGCTTGCATTACATAATTATTATATTCCTCTTGGGAAGCTGGTACCTGAACCCTTTCTCTGTTTGTAAGGAATGGGCAATAAGCAAAGTAATTTTTCTGCCCTCTGTCTCAACACAGAATGCTTCTACCTCTCATGCAGAGGATGTGGGGATTTCTCCTCATCAAGAACCAGTCAGTTCTTCACCAGATAGCATCTAGTGGAGGCAGGAAAAACAAAAAAATGTTTTCCTATTCAATGAAACATTTCTCACATCAAAGGTGTGTGGGTTTTCCTACACATACCTTGCAGTACTCACAAGACACCGGCTGATTCATTTCAGTTCTGACATGAGCTGCCGGGGGGCAGCTTAAAAACCCCCAGGTTGAGTGCTCCGTCGTCCACTTTGGAGGCCAGGCAGAGACAGCTCTGTTTCATAGGAAAGTCTGTATCATCTCCACTAACTTCAAACTCACCTATATTATATAGTTAACAATGACTGAGATAAAGATGCTGTCACTGAATATAGATTTTTGTATGTTGTTCATTTAGGCTGCAAAGAATCTAAGGATGGTTTTCTTCTGAGAACAGCCTGTGTCTGGCTAGTAGGGGTTGAGTCCACTATTGCTCACACCTGAAGGAATATCTCTGCTAATTGTCACAGCAATGAAGGAGAAATTAAGCTTGGTGCAAAGTGGTAGTTTCCCTGTGGCCACTCAGCTGTGATTTACTAACTGTTGTCACTGAGGTGGCCTTGGAAGTCCTGAGCTCTCCATTCAAAAGCACTGTTGGCAGAGTTCAGAGGCTTTAAAACCAGCTTGTGTTCCCAAGAGTGCTCTTTATTCCCACAAAGATCAAATATTTCCTTACATTGATGTCAGAGAGGCAGGGGAAGTTTATCTTCAGAGCAAAACTGCTGTAAACTCTGTGGCCCCACCCATTTCTAAATAACTTGGCCCAACTGGTTTCTCTGGGAAGACTGGGTGTAGGGGACTTTACCTGGCTCTTGTAAATAACCAGCCAGCTGTGTTTCCAGGATGCATCTGTTCTTATATCCTCAGTGGTTCATAGAGTCATACCTGATACACAGTGGGCATTCTGTACATGTTAGCTAAAGGCTTATTGCGTGAAATCTTTTCCTGTAACTCTGGGTTTTTCTTTATCATCTGTAAATGGTTCGAGTTCTCCATGGGAAGGGGCCTGTGTTATTGTTACCTGCTCTTCCTAAGGTGGATAACAGAGTGGACTTGCGAGTGACCGCTGCCCTGGTAACATGGTCCTAGAGCAGGATCATGGCAGGATGGGCAGCTTCCGTCCTGACCAGCTGAGAGAGAACACCTGGGAATGGACTGTACTGAAATCTGGAACAGTGGCCTCCAAGCAGTTCCACTCACATTCATGAGAGCCTCAGGTGGGACAGGGCAGGGCTGACAGTGAAACAGGCGGGAAGTTTACTGTGGCACACTCTGGCTGCGGCAGGTGCTTGCCCAGCAGCTGTAAACTTAGATGCAGTCCCGGTCAGCTGGTCTCCCACAGGCAGCCAGAGTGGCCTGCGCAATCTCTTTTGAGCCTTTTCAAGAGCTTGCCAAAGGTATAACAACAGCTGATGAATGCTTGTCGTGTGCGAGGCATTTTATCTAGATTAATTTTCTCAGTCTGCTTAGCATCCTGAGTGAACTCTGTTGTTATTTCTAATTTATAGATGAGGAAGCAGATGCCAAAAAAGTTGAACATGCCACATTCCTGGAAAAGGAGGTGCTGGGATATGATTCCTGGCAAGCTGGCAAGCTCTGTGTCTTCTGCCCCCTTACTTACTTCTGGGAGACCCCTTAGTCTCTGTGTAGACTGCCCCTTCCATGGAAACTCACTGTGATTTGTCTGTAGAGATTCTGCCATATCCACATGCAGAGCATCAGAGGAGCTTCTGGTACTCAGGGCTTTTCTTTATTATAAAAACAAAATATATTTGAAGATTAAGTCTTGTTGGAGTTTACTGTATCATTACACTTAAGTACAATTACAGATATACTATAAACTTTCGTCCCTAAAAAACTGGTGACATCTCTAAGTGAATTTATCTTTGACTGGATTATCTTCTTTGTCTTTTCCTGTCTGTGGTTCATCTGTTCTGTTCTGCGGCTGTAAGGATTGCTTTGGGCCCTTCCTACTTGTGGGAACCAGCAATCTCTTTTTGTAATTGCCCTGGGCTGAGGTTTTAAGTGGAGCAAGAGCTCATCAAATGCTCTTGGAGAGAGTTCCTGCTGACCCTTTCCTTAACTGCACACCACCGGAGGTAAGGAGGGTCTCCCTGCCTCCAGTGTCGTTGTATAGTGACAGCTACCTATTACTCATTACTCAAGCACAAGTTGTGGTTATTGCTTGGCTGTCTCTCAGGTAGCAGAGGTGAAAAATGACTTGTCTGGCTAGAAATATATGTTTCTCTATTGAATTTCAATTTAAATATTGCTGTCTTTGTGGGGGTGGGGGGACAAGACCTAGTTCAGTCCACTCTTTGTATGTCTCAGTCCCCAGGGTGCATGGGGACTTTTAAAAAACTCCTTATCTCTCATTTTCACTCTCCTATACTAAAAATACAGAAGATACTAACTCACACAAAAGCCTTGCATATAGTGCACACATTTTTTCCCTTCAAATAAACCATTTTGGAGCATGGTCTTCTTCATGGACAGTGCAGAGAACTCATGCACCTGAGACCTGCAGTGAGTGAGAACTTCACTGTCTTCCACCAAGCTATGTCCTCCTGTTTGGAAGGAAAAGCAGGGGTGATGCAAGGATATGACCAATTGGAGAAGATGACGATGACTGGGAGATTTCTGAGGGTTGAGGAGCTCCAAAAGCTTTGAGGCCACACCGCCTGCTTGCAAATGAGTTTTAATTAATACAATGTCAAGGACTGAAGTGGAAATCCTGGATGATGCTGGGAAGGTCTTCAAGGCATAGATCTTTCCATTTTATCAGTCACTGATTGACGCCACCCATGAGCTACATTGTAAATGAGCTTGTTCCAAGCATAAAGAGACAAGTCCTCGGGGAATGTGTCCCTAAAGATTGTGACGTGTTGATTTTGTCTCAGCTTTGGAGTAGGATGGACTGAGAACTAGTTAGTATCAGGAAGGGTCTCTGGCTCTTTTGACAAAGGGTTTTGCACTGTGAGACCTGTTTTGAATCAAAAATACACTCAAGTGATCTCTTTTGGCCTGAACTTCTGAAACTGAGCGATGTCACTGTGCCCTGCATTCTTCCCCTTTCTGAAGTTCCAGTAGACCCTTCACAGGGAGAAATTCACCTTGAAAAACAAAAGCATTGGAATGTCTACTGGCTTATTGATCGTACATTTTTTATTTTTAAATGTTCACAGGAAAAGTATATGTTAGATTCTGAATCAGTGTGCAGCTGTCTTTGGTGACACACTTCACATGTTAGATACTGAATTTTAGGCATGTGAGTGAAAAGAGCTGGTTTGACCACCTCAGCCTTAGTTCGTATGCAAATGGATTCTTGTACTATTACTCAGGAGAACAAGAAGTGAAACTGAAAGGCCCTGATTAAGTAGAGAAAAGAAAAAACATCAAAATGTTGTTGGCCCTGGGGGCATTCGTCACCATAGCTCACCAAAGCTCCTCTAACAGAAAGCAGCGCTGCTTTCAGAGCCAAGTTCTGCCTCTCTGTCTGGAAGGAAGGGTCAGTCCCTTTTCCCTCTGACCACTTACTTTTACTTACTTTTTAATTTTTCTTTTCTTTTCTTTTTTTTTTTTTGTACTGAGGATCAAACATGGAACCCTGTGCTTGTGAGGCAGGTGCTGGAACCACCAAGCTAAATCCCTGGCTCAGCTACTTACCTTTCTTGTCAGTTTCTGTACGTTTGTCAAAACTCAGTCACAGCAGTTTGGGGTTTTGGGATTGAGTATTGTTGTTGAGCATTACAGGGAAGGGTACTTCTAAACTCCTTTTCTCTATCCTTTCTTTTTTCCCACTATGTTAGTTTGCTTAGGCTGCTGGAACAAAGTACTACAGACATTTATTTTCTCTCAGTTTAGAGGCTGGAAATCCAGGATAAAGATGTTGATGGGTTGGCCTCTTCTGAGGGCTCTCTTGGCATGTAAGCAGCTGTCCATTTACTCTGTCTGAGCGAGCAGTCTGCGCATGTCTGTGTCCTGCTCTCACCTTATCCTGACACTAGTCATTACAGATTGCGGTCTATCTTAATGACCTCATTTAATTTAATCACCTCTCCAAAGATTCTATCTCTGCTTCAGGTCACATTCTCAAATCCTGGGGATTAGGACTTCAATACATGGATTTTGTAAGGAGACTCAATTCCTAACACCTTTTTCATGTGTTCTTTGTGAATTTGCAGTTCTAAGACTCCTGAAGTAGAGTTCTATGTATTTTAAAAGCTCAGAACAACTCAACCTATAGTTATTTGATATGTCATGATTAGAACATAAAGTCCATGAGACAGCGATTTTGTCTGTTGTTTTTCCAAAATTATAACCCTCGAATGCAGAACAGAAAGTAAACTCTGAGGGACTACTTGTGTATTGTTGGGTTTTGCATGTTGTAGATGAAAGAAAAGGAATGCCATAAAGGGAGGATGGTCTTGAGTGTTGTAAGTGGCCAGAGAGAGAGAGTAATCATTTTTGTTGGCTTTGGGCTTTGGGTTGTCAGCAAAAACCTCAAGTATAGAAAGTCTCACACGTCAGTCAGTCAGTAGGACAATCTTCTCATCTCCACCCCTCTCTTTACAGACAACAGCACCGTTATGATTTGAAGCAGGACAGGCTGTGTGACAGGTCATTGTTATTTTGTGTTTTGAAGTGGTGGTTGGCTGGATTATGTTACGCTTTAGATCTAAAACGTCTCCTCAGGGCTCATGTGCAGAGGCCAGGCTTTCTGAAGGTGATTGGGTCATGAAGGCTCTGACTTCATCAGTGTTAATCTGTTGATGAAATCACAATTCGGTGGCACCGTTGGGAAGTGAGAGGAACCTCGAGCCTAGTTGATGGGAGTGGGGAGTGGGATGTGACCACACAGTATGTCTCCTTCCTGCCCCTGTCTTCTCAGGGTTTGTCCCCTCTATCTGCTTCCAACTGCCATGAAATGAGCCTTTTGCTCCACCGTGCTCTGTCCCCATGATGTTTTGCTACTTCTCAAACCTGAAGCAGTGGAGCTGGTTGACCAGGAACCTAAACCTCTGAAATCAGGAACCAAATAAACTTTTACTCCTGTAATTTGTTTTTCTTGGGTATTTGGTCACAGTAGCAAGAGTCACCACAGAAAAGGGAGCTGCTGCTAGAACTCTGGCCTCTTTTAACAAAAGCATTGGGGTTTTATGATGGACTTTCACTTTACTCATGATACTACTGAGGTGATGTTATCTAACGGGAGAGCAGGGAGGATTTTATCACTTGACAAAATCAAGGAGACATTTTCTGCTCAGGTTCCTGACTGATGCAACCTTTCGTGTACCCTAATAATTATCTGTACTTAACATCTGTGTGATCCTGTATTGAATATCTTTGATACTTGAGAATTTCCAGGCTTGAAAGTTGGATAATTCAGAATGCTTGTATTTCATCTTTATAAAGCAGGGATTTCCTGTGTGACCAAGAAAGACTTAGACTATTTGCAGAGATCTTTAGATGCATCATTGGCATATGATAATTGTTAACCTCACTGAGGAGAAGTCTCCTAAGGGAAATTACCTGCTGGTCTTGGTTACTGCATGTACCTGAAGTAGGCTGTTATTGACTTTTAATGCATACTGGGTTCCTTCCCAGCTCATCTGCAAAAACAATTATGGTTCAGTGGAGTGGCTTATCCCCAGTTGAGAAACACAATCATATTATGCAGTAAAAAATACTTGAAGCACACTTATGGTTCTAGACTCTTACACAGATAGCTCTAATTACACTGGGAATGCTCCTCTGGAGTTGAATGTGTTTAAGAATTCACTCTTTTAAGTGCAGGTGATGTCAGTTTTTGAAACAGCACCATGCTGCTGCGTTCCGCTCTGAGTCCTTCCCTAGCTGCAGTGTACTTTAGCTAATACAATCAAGTACTTGTATTCAGGTTTTTTAAGAGCATAAAAATGCTGTTTATTAAGACAATTCTCTTTGGCACTTTGTAGCATTATGATAATGCTGCCTTAGCAGAAGTGAAGAGGAGCCGGGCACTCCTGGGAGGCGTGGGAGGAGGTCACTCTTCCTGGCTCTGAAGCAGCTCTCATCTTTTGTCAGTCAAGGGCTGTTTCTCACTGTGTGCCACTCGCCCAGTTGTCTTTCTGGAGATAAGGGACAGCAAATACCCTGGATACCAGGCATAACTTTTCTCCATCCTTCTAGAAGTTAATGTATTAAAAAATTACTTGCAATAAGTTAGCAAAGGGGAAAGAAGTTTCCAGAATCTAGGCAATCAATTTATAAGTAATCTAAATTTATCTTATTGCTCCTAAAGATGATACCCTGTAGAGCATAGAGGTGTTTTTACACTGTTTCTGTATCAAAAATACTTCTGTAGTGCTAGGCATGGTGGCTCATGTCTGTAACCCCAGCACTCGGGAGGCAGAGGCAGGAGGACTGCTGTGATGTGAATTTGAGGCTGAGCTCAGGGCCAGCCTGAACTACAAAAGTGAGACCGTCTCAAAAAAAAAAAAAGCTTCTGGGTCCTTCCATAAAGTCACATCTCTGTGAAGTTATCCTTCCTGTCGCTGTGTGTACTCCATGTGTGGCACATCAAAGCCTGACCTCCTCTGCTCTCTTACTGATATTTGTCTTACACTGGATTATTTTCTTCACCTTATTCTTAATGAGCCTTTTGTTTTCTACAACTTGCCCACCCAGGCCCGCCTTCTCAAGGCAACATGATAGGACTGTTTGTATCTGCTGCTTACTGTTTACAGAAAACTTGGCAACTCCACATCAACCTATTGTTGGAGGCCTTTCATTTTCATGTCAACATTATCAGTGACTCCACTCTGGCAGTGCTATAAAAACAACTACAGCTGAAGGTATGCATATAATCCGTTCTAGAAAGAAAAATAATATTGTTTCTATAGCTTGTTTACCTGTTGGAAATGAAACGGTATTGTGTAGAAAGCAATTCTAAGGAGCTTAGAATGGAAGGTTTTATATCATTTTTTTAAACCTAGTGATTCAAATCAGAATATTATTTGTTTACAGGTAGCTTATCTTTTTGAATACTCTTAGGTATCTGCATGGGATAATCCTAATGCAAACAGCATTAATTTTTGGAAACAGGAATGGTTTTTTTGTTTTGTTTTCATCCCTTGCCATGCTGAGGATTAAATCCAGGACCCTATACGTGGTAGACAGGCACTGTCAGTGAAGTCCAGTCTACTTTCTTAGAAGTAGTGCAGTTTAGGAAGAGGAAGGAAACTGTTGCACACCAGGCATAGTTATTACACATATTTCATTCTGGTGGTGATCCTGGAAAGTATCATTATGACCCTGGCTTCATGGATGAAGATGATGAATCCCAGTGTAGCCAACTCACTGAGCAGCAGCAAGTAGCTTAGCCAAGTGGAAATCAAATCCAGGTCTCCCAAATCCATGTGTGATGCCTTGTTCTGTAATGACCAGCAATGGAACATGAGAAAGAGGCAGTTACAAAGAGAGAAAGTAAGAGGGCATTTCAGGTTAGGAAGGCAACGGAGGTGAAAGTACGGAATGGGGAGAGGCCTGGACAGAGACCTTCAGGGGTGGGGAACAGATGGAGGAGAGGGTTGGTTTGAGTTGGGAAAGAAAGTCAGGCCTTTGGCCATACTGCACACAGACTGAGGAGAAATCTGGGTAGACTTGCAGAGGAGAGACATTCGTGAGTGCCAGCTTGCAGGTGGTGTTCCACCATCTGGTTGACATAGGAGTGTTATAGAACCTCTGAAGGGTATAAGGGAAATATTATAACTCACAACCTGCTGGATGTCACATATGCCCAGTTTGTGTTCCCCAAAAATTTAGAGTATGAATTCTAAAGAACAACTGAGATTAAATCTAGGAACCACTTAGAGATATATAGTTCCTAAGAGGCTGCAGGAGTCCCAAATGGGTTGCTGAGAACTATACTTCACAGGGAAAGTTTTTAGGGCACAGCTACATGAGTACAATGTGGAATAAAGCTTGGATCAACAAGTAATGCTACAAGTATAGTCACTTAAGTAATATTGATCCAGTGGAGAAGCAAGTCATGTAGCAAGTGTAGATGGACAGAACAAAGAACTCTTCAGGAAGGTGATGAGTCCAAGGGTCTTGGTCACTTATCAAGGTGACTGATGTGTCTCTAGACTTCATTGGATGAGGTGTTATCACTTAGCTTATTCGTTGGGGAAGTAAGTAGGCCTGGTCATTTTATTTTTATTTGGAGGCCTGCTCTCTAACAGTTGTGGCTCTGGCCACAGTTGTAATGTGTTCTCACCTTTTGCAATGACTGTCTTGATGGCCCAGTCCTTTCTAACTGCCTATAATATTTCTACCTAACTTATGTATGTAAGATCAGTCAGAATATACTGATCCAAGTGGAGTATGTAGGAGCAAGAATTTGGGGCGGCATCACAAGGCCAGGTATATAGTGAGTGTCTAGAATGAAAACAGGTCAAAGAAACTAGAAGGAATAAGTGAAAAAATAAAGATTTTCATTAGTATACAGGAGAGATTGTCTAGTTTTGCCAAAGACAGTTTAGTTAGTTGGTTTATAAGTAGGAACTTAGTAAAGGAAGAGCCAAGATATGTAGAGTTGACTTGGGCTAAAGATAGAGTTAGCTAGATATAAAGAAAATAGCACATGCATCAAGTTAAAGTGCTAATTCAAGCCATGCTGTGAATTCAGCTTAGAAACATAAAAGCAAACAGAAAAAAAGGGTGAAAAGTTAGGATAAAGATGAACAAATAAGCACCCTTCGTCCCAGAAAAGAAACTATGTGGGTAGACTATGTTAAGTCAGTTAACCACCCCTTCCTACCACCAGGCTGGATTTCAAGGAACAAATAACTGGTTTCCTTTGAACTTACTTCTTTTGAACTCAACCAGCTGAGTAACTGACTTTTAAAAACTACAAGGTCTCCTGCGTTCTGCTTATGCATTTAAGACCAACACAAGGAAAACATTCCAGAAACCCATTCTAGACCCCTGCTAGACACTACCCACCAGGAGCTATTTTTCTTTTTACTTTCAGTAAACACTTTCCTGACTTCCTTTTTCTGTCCTCGATGTCACTGTTTGACTTCATGAGATAACAAACTCAGGGTTACACAGTTTATACAGAGTTGACTGTTTCAGTTCGAGGAGGAAAACTTCTTTGGTAGCTCTATACTGAAAATGTAAATGAATCCACTTCTCTGCTGGCAAAGCCCTAGTTTTGTTCAGGAGGTCTAACACTTGTCCGTGTGATCTGGGGAAATCCTAGCTGAATGCACCATTCAAGGGCATGTGATTCCTATCAGGGAAACTGGTAGGTTCTGGTAAAGTTTTTTTTTAAATCCTAACAAGAGGTACAAATTAGAAATACTGTTTTGCTTCTTCGGTTGCTTTGTGTGTGTATCTGCAGATGTATCAGACAGAAAAGCCAGCAGAGGAATATAGGGTCTCAGTAAATGGTTAAGTAGTTTCATTACCAACCTAGGATTTTCCTGCTTGCGATCTTGTTGGGTAAGAAAAATAATCTTTATTGTTTAAGCCAGGAGTTGGAAAACTATGACTCCAGCGACCTGTTTCTTTGAAAATAAAGTTTTATTGGAACACAGCAATGCTCATGTGTTTATGTATTGCCTGTGGCTGCTTTCACATTGCAGTGGTAGTTTTGATAAGCAACTCACAAAATCCAATATATTTTCTATTTAGCACTGCAGAATAATTGTTTTCTGATGTCTGGTTTGGACCTTTTTTTGTAAAGTTTCTTATTATTTATAGTCAAAACTTCTTATGAAAAGATGTTGGCCTTTGTTTTTTACATAGTAACTAGAGATTGTTTGTAAGTAGGGACTCGATAGGTCAGATGTGCAGTCAAGACTGAACATCACGTTTGAGCTTCAGTCACACATCACAGGAACTAGGTAAGAATTAGTTTCTATGACCAGATAGACAGTAACGTGGCTATTTCACAGACGATAGTAAAGAGCGGGCACCAAAGGACAGGTGCTTAAAAAAAAGAACAATTAGGAAAAAAGAAACCATGGAGTAATCAGTTTATAGCCATAAGTTATAAGGGAAGACCCAGACATTTCCACTGTGAGTGCAAGATGCATCTTGATGGTCCTGGATAGGAAAGTTAATGTTTAATCTGACTTGCCTCAGGAAAAGACAAAGTTAAGTCAAATCATATTCCGTTGTATTTTTTATGGCCCCTGTGGGTCTTTCTCCTCATCTCTGATGCTATGATATTGAGTAGAGTTAAGATATAGGTGAGATCTTCAGTGTGTGATCAGGTGACTTGTGACTCCTCCTTTTTATAGCCTTTCTTGTCATAAATAACCATTCCCCCAAGAATGGCCAACTCATGCTCTTGGCTTCGCCACATTCCAGTGGGTAGTGGGTGCTACACCAAGCCAATAGGCATTGCTGCACTCTGTGACTCTGTGGACAGGAATATGGAAACCTGGGAGATGGACTTCGATAGCAGGGCTGTAGGACTAGAGAGGAGGAAACTGTAGGCCTTTGCATGAAGTAATTTTAGCAACAGCATTGGGATAATTTCAAGATACTAAGGAACAAGTCAAGTGAGATGTTAGTGGAAGACAGCGTGAGCCATGGATGATGATTTGATCACTTTGTGGAAGAAAACAATGGGTGACATCACATTCGAATTCAGGGGAGGGCTAGAGATGAAGCTCAGTGATTTGGACACCTGCCTCACAAATCAAGCCACTCCCCACAAAAAAACAGAATTCAGAGGAAACTGCACAACATACTTCAAAAACATTGAATAGTATTCAAGAAGACTTAAGCTGAAAATTTCAGAGAAGACTACTACTGGCAACAGATACATAATTTTGAGAAGTAGAAAGTAAAGAATCATTAAAGAAATCCTTGTGATTTAGACTTTTGCTTAAACTTTATATCATGTAAGACTTTGAGAGCTGTTAGCCATTTATATGCACATGGAACTATTATCTTATAATTTGCAATACATTGTTGAGAGATTTCTATGGTCATTTTTTGGCTCTCGTACCAGACCCCTTAGTATTAGGGAAAAGTTATGGTTATGATTTTGGTCACCAACCATCTGGCATAGCTTTGGTGTACAGTGGATACACCATCATATACATTGTATGAATATGTTTGACTGTAGGTTTTATACTGTGTTTTCATGACACCTAAATTTGTCTCACTATATGTGGTAGAGACATCCTCCAACGTGAAAAACATGGCTTTGGTATTGTTTTATTTAATAAATGTCTATAAATGGATATGTAGAGTGTCACTTTGTTTTCATAAGTTTTGGTGCATTTAATGTATGAAATAGATTTCCAGAAGCAACCTCAGTTTATGATATTACAGCTCTAGGAAATGAGGATTTTCTATTTTAATATGGTTTGATTTGTGCTTATCACTTCAAAACCAAGCTGTGCTTGGGCTCACAGGTAAGCTGGATGAAGCACCTGCCATTTGCTACCTTATTTTCAAGGGATGTCCTCTTCCTGAAGATGGTGGCATGAATCTTGGGCAGAGGGTGGTCTGGAGGTCCTTGGTGAGGGGATGTCCACCCTTGTGCAATGAGCCCTACCAGGGCTTCCATGTTTGCTTCCAGTGGAGCATGATGTTCCTTCTTGGATAAAAATCTCTTGGACTTTATGCTGTGGCCTTTGTCCATGTAGATGAGAAATGGGAATGGATTTCCAGAGACTTTGGGGGCCCAAGGAAATGGCTGTGGGATTGAGCATAGAGTTGGGTCAAGGCTCACAGCACTGTAGCTTGATGACTGCGGTTGATGTTAGTTCTTTTCACTAATTCCTCACCTTTCATGCAGACAAGAAGAGTCCTGCCTGCGGACCAGCAGTGGGCTTTCAAAGGAAATCGTAGGACCTAAGGAGAGATGGAGCATTAATCTGCTTCTTAGGGAGAGACTGTTTTCTGGAGGCACGGTTTGGACCTCAGGTTTCTAATAGAGTCACAGCCAGCCCTTCGTGTTCACAATGGAAAATTTATTCCTGTTTGTGTACTGCTAATGACTGGCTTTCAGAATGCTTAATTTCTTCTTATAATTGTTCACTAATCTGCTGTCCTTTTGAAGGGAGGAAAATAGCAATGTATTTGAAGTCACCACTGCTCCTTGGTTGATTGTTTTAGATACTTTTAGATATGTCAAACGTGGACCTTTTGTATGCTTTATGTGATGCAATATTCATATTTATTAGGACTATTTAACAGCAATATAAATTAGCCCCGTGCAGCTGTGCTGGATAATAGTTATGGAAATGAATTGATTTTGATACTTGTTTTCTGCTCTTTGATAGCTCAAATCTTATCTTTTCTCTTCTTTTTTTTTTTTTTTTTTTTTTTTTTTTTTTTTTTTTTTTTTTTTTTTTTTTTTTTTTTTTTTTTTTTTTTTTTTTTTTTTTTTTTTTTTTTTTTTTTTTTGTTTTCCTTTCCTTTTCTTTTCTTCTTTTTGTGGTACTGGGGATCGAACTCAGGGCTTTGTGCTTGCAAGGTAGGCACATTACCACTTACATTAAATCACCAGCCCCAGGTTAAGATCTCTTCATATTTTTCTCGATGGAGCAGAGAGGTTTTTTCCGGTGAGGTGCCCTTATATTTCCATTTGTCTATAGGAAAACAGTGTGTGTTTCATTGCTTTCTGTGGTTTCTAATCCACGCTGGTCAGAATAGAATCGATCACATCTGAAATACTGTAGACCTTGAGTCCCACCTCTCCAGAAGCCTTCAGAGAAAGCTCTGCCCTGGGCAGCTGTGGCTGTAACGACGTCACTAACCGAGGCATTGTTTCAATCTCACCCACAACACATGCGTCCCTCCCATTCTATCATACTACATTAAATTCCTTCAGAAACTGAGAATTCGGCACTAAATGCAGTTGATTCCTGCTTTGGATGTGTTTGTAGGTCAGCTCTTAGAGTCCTCATAGGTCTCCCCTGGTTGCCAGCTTCATCTCTCCCCTATATTGATTATAACTTTTAATCTTTAGAAAATGTTGAAAGCCAAATAATTGTGTTAGAATTACAGCTAAAACATGGCCAAATTGTCACTGGGTGAACTCCAAGACAGCTCACAAAAGCCTAGCAATTCCCCCACATGCACATCCATTCTCTTCATTTTTAATCTAGCTCAGCACTTTGAAAGCATTTTCAGGATCATTCCCTCTTTGCATCTGAAAACTCAAATGTATACTGAAAGGCAGGTAAGAACACTCCCATGATTCAAGATCAAGAAAGAGTGTTGCTTAGCACTTGCAGTAAAATGTGTGGTTTGTAGTAAGTAAAGGAGAACTCAGCTTGGTAGACAGTTTCAGCAAAGCTGGGAACTGATTCTGTGTCAGGTGGTGGGGAGCATGAGTTCAGGGACGGCCTGACTTTGGAAGGCGAGAGTGTTGGCATGTCCCTGGGTGAACACATTGTTGACAAAAACCGGGGCCCACAGAAGTAACTTGTACTGCTTCTAAACTGTCAGGGATTAAACTAGTGGTTTCTTGTTACCATGACTATGGATCAGTTTTGGGTTTTCTTCCAAGCATGTCCCCTTCATTTTGATGTTTTCTTGGATAGAGCTTCAAGAAAGATCCTCAAGGAAACTTCCTGGAAGGTAGGTATTGATACTATTTACCTATCCACTCCTGATCTTTCTGGTCAGCCTCTTTCTATAGGTGAGAGGGCAGCTAGACAGGTCGGAAAGTAGAAGGTCCCAAAAAGCTAAATGTCCACAGCAAGGCTTCTGTGCACAGTTAGCTTGTGAAGGAAGTATCCCGCAGGCCTGGCAGAGCAGAATGAAAAATTACTACCTCTTGATTGAGATATATCACCCTAACTTACTTCTTTTTCATTTTTTTGTTGATTTAATTTTTTTTAATTAGTTAAGTTTATCGATATGCTTTAGATATCCATAATGATCACACTCATATCATAAAGCATTTGTACCTGTACACAATATATCTTGATGTCTTTCTAGGTCAGTGGTTGCACCTTGAGACCACACTCTTCAGTGAAATGAACTGGGCACATATATGTAAATATTGCCTTGTTCTCAGGTGTGAGAAACCCTATGTTATACAAAAATGTATAATAGATTTTGTGACACAGTAAGAAACTTTGCAAATAGGAAGGGGAACTAGGGAAGAGGGAGGATGAAAAAGAAGGAAGGGAAAAGAAAAATCAAGAAAGGAGGAAAAATGGAAACAAAGCTTTTAAATAAGGAGCAGAAGAGGGGTCCAAGGGAGGTGAGGGGAATGGGGAAAAGAAGACTCAAGATATATCATGGACTTTTTTCTCTTTTAAAGCAAGAATTGTAGAGATTATTATTCTAATAAACGGGCTGCTCTTGGCAAGCTATTTTTGCATCAGTTTGTGTGTTCCCAGTAGCATGTGCCCTGGAGAAAACCCCAGAGCTTCTCCTGGCCCTGGAGGCATCTTATAATGAAATTATCTCTCCTAAAGGCCCGATAAACACAGATGGAGCAGCCTCCCCCCTCCCTGCTGAACGGTGGTGCTAAAGCCCCCCATTTCTCTTGCATCTCCTTTCTCTGCACAAAAGCAGAGCTCTTCTTGGCTTCTTCTGGAAGGAACATGGATCTAGCTAGCCCATGGGGAGCACTTGCAAAGCGTTCTCTGACTTGAAACCTCCCCTGGTGAGGTCTTGTCACCTGGTTCCCCTAGTGTCTTTCATCAGTCCTCGCTGGTCTCCCTCTTTAAAAGGCCTGGAAGGAGCAGAGCTGAGAGAGACCCAGACTTCCAGCCTCTCTTTGCCCAAGCTCTCCCTTTTCTACCAAAAGTCTTCTGGGGGGTTCTTATCGGTATCCTGTGCTCATTAGGAGCTAGAAGGAGCTGAGGACAAATGGTCATACTT
The DNA here is from genome assembly GCA_004026965.1 of Petromus typicus. NCBI lineage: Eukaryota > Metazoa > Chordata > Mammalia > Rodentia > Petromuridae > Petromus > Petromus typicus. Next base: position 59,903 of record PVIR01002541.1, on the reverse strand, counting down.
CTGCTTGAGCTCCGAGGTTAGGATCAGCTGGACTGAGAGAGGAGATAATGGGCTGATCCTTCATCTGTACCTGCTCTGCTTGCCTCTTTAGCCGTGGCTGCACTGTCTCAGGATGGGCTGTCAGTTCTCATATTACCTGGTGGGGTGGGAGTGTGCATGGAAGCCTATCTGCCAGGCTTATAATGTGACTTCTCAAATGCGCTCTACGTGGATCTCACAGTGCTAAGAGAAACTTGAATAAAGGAAAATCAATGGCTTCCAGTAATGATTTGCCAGAGGAAGATGATGCCCTGCTCTGACCTTACAGGATGAGGAAAGAAGCAAGAAGACCATGCACTCGTTTCAGTTGCTCCTGCTAAAGTTGTTTTAGCAAAACTCCCCATTTCTGTAGTGAGCTTTAACATATTTGTGGTCTTTTCCTTTGGGTGGGTGATCTGAAACCACAGAACCAAATTCCTAGCTGCTGCTTTGCCGCCTTGATCATGGGGAGGACCGTTGCATGTGGCTTTGGAGTCAGAATGCCCATGTTCCAATTTAGCTCTGTGGCTTACTCTTTGTGTGGCCCTGGAAGGTTGTATAACTTCTCTGTGCCTTGGTTAAAATTATAACACTCAATGGACCTCATAACAATTGCTCTCTCATGGGGTCCTTGGGAAGGTTAACACTAAAAGTAAAGTCCAGTGCCTAGAGCCTTCCTAGAACAATGTTTTGTTCAGGTTAGCAAACATCACCAAAGAAAGCCCAGGTTGAGTATCTACATTATTCTTCTCTCCTAAAGTGGACTGTAGTTTGAGCTATATTTTCCCTAATGCTGATTTTCAGGTTTATGGTTCTGCTGCTTAGATTCTTATAGATAAACTTTGACCATGTGTGAATGGCAAAGCGGGGCCAGTGCTACACCCAGTGTGCACTTGGGCTCCCTGCTCTGACCTCCTACCTGGGGACAATTGCTTTAGTATTTGTACTTTCCCAGCCCTTTCCCTTCCTTATCCCCAGCACTGCGCCTTGCAGTCAGACTTCCTAGCACAGGTTAACATTTCTGCTTGCTTACTCTGAATTCCTGAAGTGCAGTTTATGTTGTCAAATAGGAAACACAAAATATTGTGACTGTAAGGCTCCCGGAACTGGCCTCTTGTCATTTGGCATGGTACTGCATAGGTGCTACGTTCCTAACAGTTGCTTGCTGCACTTATGGGAACATAGCCACAGAGTTCACTCAGGAGAGGCAAGTCTGTCCTGTTACCAGCTGGATTGTTTACCTAGCATAGGACTATGCAGGGGAGAGGGGAGGGCAGAGGGAGGGAGAGGGAGAGAAGGAATAGAGTACAAGTGACAAGGCATCTGCAGCCATAGTGGTGAGAGAAGTCTTCTAATATTGGGGGGACATCATATGAATGAGAAAAAAAAGAGACATGAAATGACATTTCAAACAAGTCAGATTAAGGACTAAAATTGAGGGGGTTGGTAATTTGAAGCTGGGTTTTAGAAGGAGAAAATGAGCAGAGCTTCCTAGACAGAATGTCCTGAGTCAAGTTAATTCCAGGACAGTGTCCACAGTGAGGAAAGCTCTTGTTTGACATACCACCTAGCAGTGAGTGAGACCAGGGTAGGAGAAGCTGGGTTATGAGGTAGGTAGTGCAAATTTGTCATCACCTTGAATAGCCCTTATATGAACAAAGGTGCCTGATGCAAAGTTCGCATCTGATGGAAATGGACACGAAGCTCCTATAGCAGGACAGCTGCTGACTGATGCTGGCTGAACAGGGGTTGGCAGTGGGAAGCATGGGGAGGCCCTGTAGTCAGAAGTTATGGAGAAAAGTCATCAGGACTGGTTCAGTAATTGAATGGTAAAGAAAAAGTGGGTGGGGGAGAAGACAAATTCTAAGCCTCTCTGCTGAGAAGCCAGTGGGATGAGTGACACTGATGTTGAATGAAAACCTGTTGAAAGCTGGTGATGGATCGCTGACAAAGGGAAGGTACTAGAGGGGAGGTGATATGTTTACTTCACAGACTAGTAATTTGAACCCTGGACTCCAGTCTCCTGAGTCCCAAACTGTGCTTCTACCACTTAGCTCTCTAGCTTTGGCCATATTAAGCTCTTCAAGTCTTAGTTTTATCATTTATACTGTGAAGATGCTAGAAGCACCAATTTCATGAGGATGTCCCAAAGGTTATATCAGGTAACACATGTAAAAACGAGGAAGAGTGTTTGGCATGTAATGAATGCTTTGTAAGTGTTAGTGCTCTTATTACTCAGTCGTCATCATGTTGGAAATCGGACAAGTGGGAAGAGATCAGGTATGTGGGGGTGAGAGGGCTGGGTTTGGGGATTAGTCACGGAGATGTGGAGGATGAGAGTCTGAGAGTAAAGGATCTTCCCCATGGAGTGAACGTGGAGATGGACCAACGGAGGGTCATCACCAAGGGGTAAAAGCATAGTGTCTTTGGGAATACCTCTGTAGACTGGAAGGAGGATAACTAAGGATCCGAGAACGATTCAGACAATGAGTAACGGGAGAATTAGAAGGCAAATCAAGAGACAGTGTTGTCATGGAAACCAAGGAAGAAGAATTTTTTAAAAGATGTCATCTAAGTCAGATACATTGAGAGTTGAGTGAAAATGGAGAGTTAAAAGAAAAAGTGTACCACTGGTTAGGCCTGGATATTATTTAAAATGTGGGAGAAATTCAATGGTAGGGTAATTTAGAAGCCAGAGTTTAAGGGATACAGTAACCATCCTATTGTGGGAGAGATGATAAGGGGAAAGTGAAGTAATGCTTGGAGGATGGAGCAGGACAAATAAAGCCATTCACTCTGCCATGAGAGAGTTGAGAAGTCTAAAGATGTATTAGAGACAACCAGTGGAGGGCAAGACATGAGCATTACTGACGTGGGATAGAGGTGGGGGTGGCAGTGGCACAAATGCGAGGGAGAAGCTCTTCCTGGGTAGGTGAGAAGGCTCTTTTGACCAAGAATGAGGATGTTGGGGGATGAAACACAGCCAGGGAGGGATCCTGGTGCAGGGTATAAGCTGGAAAACTTATTTTCTCTCTCAGAAAATACCTGAATTTCATCAAAGTTCATGTTGCTTGAATCTCAAGAAATTTTCAAATAATTTTTTGCAAATGATGTTTTCCGTTTCCATAATGTTTTTAAGCATTGTGAAAGAAGTAATTTAGACAGTTTCAAAAAGGATTTTACTTTAAGGAGAGAATGTGTTCGAGAAAATTAAATTGAGAAGCAGTTGACAAAGGCTTTTTGACTGTATAGGTGCAGTGTGTATTGGCTGGAGCAGAGCCTGGGATCAGGGGGCCTGATTACTTGGCACCCCTAACCCTGAACCCGGGAGCAGACTCAATTTAGGTATAGGAAACCCCAGGGTAATTGGGGTCTAGATACTTCAAATCCCCGAAAGAGTGGGAAGTTGTCTAAGTTTTCTAAGTAGGAGATTGGCTGAATGAACCAGACATCACCAAACAAAGCCAGCCTGTTCATGGTGAACCTATCTTGTTCTCTTTCTCCCTCGTTTTCTGAAAATCCTTCCTCTTTGGTTCTTTCTAAGAATTTACTCATGTCTATTAATATCTTTTAACAGATTTTTTTTTTATATTTGGATACAAGTAATACCTCATATGACTTTGCAGCTGTATCCTGGAATTGCAGATGAGGTGACACAGTGCTATTTACTCAGAAGGGGATGGGAAGTGGGGCAGGAAGTCCACACAGAAAGTCCACATCCTCCGAAGGACAATACATCAGCCTGAGGAGGGCCAAGGAGGCAGAACTGAGTGTCCCTGTCATCTCTGCCTCTCATATGAGTGAAGTTCAAGACATTTATTTGCTCTGAAGACTTCCCTGAACCCCAGATCATCACAGGGCCCCCAGCTTTGTTCACAGTGCTCATTCTTAGGTTTTAGGAAAGATATTGTTTTATAATTGACTCTTATTGCCTCTCCCTTTAGAATGCAAGCTCAGTGAGGCCTTGTTCTTTGTCTTTGAACTCCAACTCAGACCATATGATGATCTATTTTTTTGTATCTGTTTTTGAGTTATCACACACACACACACACACACACACACACACATTTTCTGTTTTGGAGATAACTTTTCAGAATTAAGTGGCAACAGGCAGTCCTTGGATCTTGACCTGAGACCTAATAACAGTTTTCATAGTGTGGAAAACATAAGCACCACCATTGAACACACAGCAACTGAGCAGCCCCTGCCCACTGCCTCTCTGGTGATTACCACATGATCTTCTCTTCTCTCCAGACGGCTACACAGAATATCTTGTTAGAGCTGATGCAGTCAGAAACTTCATTTTATAGACAAACCACTGAAGTTCAGAAAAGGTCATAATTGTCTTGTTGCAAGTAGTGGACTAGAGCCTAGAACCAGGATTTTTGAATTCTGCTTTTCTGCTCGGCTGTCTTTTTTGAATTGTTTCCATGCTGGCCTGTTATACTTTATAATGATGAGTAGCCCAGGCTCTCACCAACCACATTCTGACTCGAGGCTAGAAAACAATGAATGAGAAGTAACTTTGGGGAAGACTGTGATGAGGTTGTTGGCATTTGTTTCTCTAGAAAGAAATCTAGGCTTAGAACAGGAGGCTAAAAAATAAAGTTAGATTCCTTAGATGTCATTGTATATTAAATAGAAGGCTTGTTTGCTCTGACTGTAGAGGATTCTCATGAGAGTTTGTGGAAGGAGGAACTTGACTCAGTAAGTAACTCACTAACAGGTTACCTACACTTCTCTCCAGCTGCAAGTAAATATCTCCATTATGATGGATGACAAGTTGTGACATGTTGTGCTATGTGAAACAGACAACAAGAAGTCTGCTGTGCAGCCCCCATCCTCTGCGATGAGGCAGTGGGTCCTTGCTGCCAAGTGGTGGTTGGTGATGTGAAATGTGTGGCCCATTTAACAAGAGATAGAAAAAAATACAATGGATGGAGAACAGCCCAGGGGAAGGTTTTGTTAATATTAACTTCCTGACCACCCGCACCTTAACGAGAAAGAAGCCCCTTGTTGCTAGAGTAGTGAATGAGACCTGCAAATTACCAGAGGAAGTGTTGAGGGAGCGCTACCTCACTCAAAGGCAAACTTACCCAGAAATGCAGGCTGAAATGAGAAGCCACGGGTTTGGGGCCAAGACAAGCTGGAACTGAAATCTAGTCTTTGTTTCTTCCTGGCCTCCCTAGTGCTGATGCCATGCAGAGTTTGAATATCCATCGATGTGAAGGAGCGAGAAGGTACAGATCACAAAAGGCAGGGACTGTTGGGTACCAGGGTTGCTCTATGACTCTGACTGGAAAGCTGAATGGGGTCTGGTCCTTGGAATCAGTGGACTTCTAATAGAGAGAAGCCAGATGACCAGCCTGTCTCATCCAGTGAAGACTCCTGTGCTTTCCATCTCGGTGTCCTCGCATCCAGAACGTGAAGGCAAGTCGCGGTTTTCTTGGCAGCAATCGCATGTCTTAGAGATGCATCCTACAGTGGATGGTGTCTTCAATTCCCCGAAACTCAGTCATCTGACTCCTTGTGGAGACTTTTAGAGCTTAGCTCCTCTGAGGCCCCTGGCCTGGGATGTAAGGCTGCACTTCATTGCTTCGTCAGGAAAGGTGTGTTGGCAGGAAACAGGGTAGGTTTCTTCCTTGTCATCTCTATAGATGCTTCATTTTAGCAGTTTGGATTGTGAATTATTTGTGTAGGGTGAGGTACTTCCACTTCTGCAGCCCTTGTTTGCACCTGGTGGAGTCAATAAACTTTCAAGAGCAAAATATAATTTCCTTTCCTACTTATTTCTTTTCTTCACCTTTTAGAAAATCCCGCTCAGTTTGTAGAGCCCCTGAACACTTTTCTCCACTACTCAGAACACACCTCCTCTTGTCTTCTCCCCCTCCTTCCCCAGCTGATCTCATGGGACCTTTGCTTTTGGGCCCAGGCAAGCACTGGAGTGCATGACACTCTGTGCCTGCCCCTGCACTGGCCACCTGAACTAGCTCTCTGTGTCTTGTCTGGGACATTGGCCCAAGGCGGAGTTTCTAAATAAGGACCATGTCTCTGTCTCTGGCTCCTTTCCAGGGAAACTCCTTGTGGTTTGAGTCCCTACTCCTGTAGGTGCAGGAGATGCTGCCAGGCCTAAACCCAGGAAAGGCTGTGACAGAAAACTGGAAGAAGAGCAGAGCTGTGTTCCAGCAAAGGAACATCTCGCCTTGCATCGCAGGGGCAGCTGGGTGCCTTGGATTTGTGCTCTTGATGATGGTTGGGAAGCAAAGCATTTGAGGCTTGAGGCCATTCCAAACAATTACCTTGAATAGAAGGCTTCCTGATGTAGTGATAAGGAAGAATCCCTCATTATTAAATTATTTGGGCTCAGGCCTAATTGAAACCCTCTTGGGAGGAGAAGATCTAATTAAGTCTGACTCCTCAGAGGACTGGAAGAGTTATATGCAAAGAGGTGCTAGTTCTGTGGCCTTTCTCATGTTGGGGCAGGAGACCATCCCGTGCAGGGCTGCTTCCCCAGCCCCGATCGTGAGCAAAGCAGACACACCACTCCTTCCGTGTTGCTGTGGTGAAGGAGGCAGAAGTGTTGTACTTTTGGTGAATACTGTTTTAATATCTCAGTTAAGGGTTAGGTTTGCCTTCTGAATTACGAGTTAAGAGTTAAAGTAGACTTTTGCAGCCCTAGTGTTTTCCGTGATTACAAAGAACACTGAGTTTTGGGAAGGAGCCACTTTCTGATTTTCTGAGCTAAGGCAGACTCGGCTCCCAGCACACTCACATATGCAAGTGTGTGCGTGTGTTCATGTGTGCACGCATCTGCACGCACGCAAACCCACCCCTCATCCCCCCACACCCCTCTCTTGAAGTCTGCAGGAACTGTGATAGAGACAGTCATTCCCAATGTGACCAGTCTGGTTGTCATGATGTAACATTGTAATACAGCATCCCAACTGACCCTCTCCGGATGGAATTATTCTCCATCTTTCTAGTCAGCAACTATGGTTTGGATAGAGCTCAGTTCAGACAAACCCTTTTCTGAGATCTGGTCACGGGCTGGAAGACCACATCCCATAGGCCCAGGGTGGGTCTGTGCATTCCAGGGACTCACTGATGCTCATGTCAGTGGAGGCCCAGGTGGCACCTGAGGCCTCAGGATCCATCCACACACCAATCCTCCGAAGCAACAGTGTCTTTCAGTGTCTCCTAGGACTTGTATCTCGGAAGCTAAGAATTCAGAACTGAAGTATGCTCCTGGGGCTTGCGTGGATCTCTGGGTCCTGATAATTCCCCAGATCTGCAGGACAAAGAGAGAGCTTAGATAAATAGATGTAGTCAGGATGTGTGTAGATAAATAGATGTAGTCAGGATGTGTGTACATATTTTCCTGCATTGAATTCTGTTTTGCTTTTTATCACTACCTTATAACTAAAGACAGCCCATACATGGTTTGAATCCTTTTTAGCAGTTGGAGAAATCCACTCTTAACCTCCTTTCAAAGAATTAGTTTAACATAAGCTTATGTCCCAGAAATGCTTCAATGTCAAGCCACCCTAAGACAGCGAATAAACCATCAGAGTATAAGTCCTTTATTTGGAGGGAGAGCTCAGTAGTGTGTAGACAGTAAAGAAAGCATCATGACCTTGAAGACGGGATGGTGGGAGCTCTAAGTTTATGAGAAGTGTTGGGATATTGAAGGGAAGGAGTGATTATTATATATTCTCAAGACCCAATTCCTTTGATCTGCATAGCTCTTCCTCAGTCTGCATGCAGCTTTGGGCATCTGACATAGTCAGTAGAGCTCTGAGCAGAAAACTGTTTCTTCCTATGTTCAAGGAGCTCTCTCATGCTGCTATATTCTGGAGACTTCTTCGTCCCAAAAGAATGAGATTTCCATGCTCTTTGAATGACCACCTAAGACCATCAGTTCCACAATTTGAGTAGTAGAATGTTGGAATACCTTTTCTTGCAGAAGCTCTGCTTGATTGGAAAGTGAGGTGTTAATTGGAGAAATAGCATAGATGGTACGTGTTCCCTAAGTTGGGGGGACCTGGACTGAGCTCAGATTTTGATGCTAAACTTGGAAACTTGAACTCAAATGGGCAAATGTGACCAGCTCTCAACTACCTCCTCAGCTTCAGCTTCAAGGATCTTGTAAACAGAGCTGGTGCCCAGCAACTCTTGAGGCACCCTCCTCACTTTGTGCTGTGTTTCCCCCCCTTTTTTTTCTCCATCTTTGCTTACTGTTATGCTAGCCTCCTCAGTTCTGGGATGTCTTTCTTGCTCTTAATTGAGGAGTTGCTTAAGATCATACTCATATACCCCAAATGCATTATAGAACTAATCATTTCACTGCCTACTTCCCACGGCATTCTGTGTGTACCTTTTGTGCTGTACCAGTGTTTGGTTACTTTTTTCCACTGTAGCTAGGCTCCACAAGAAGCTCATATACTTTTGCAGCTGTAAACTGTGTGTTGAGCTCATAGAAGGCTTAGAGTAAATGAGCCGAGTTGAATTAAACTCTTGAGTTAACACTATAAAGCTTGGGTTTTCTGAATGAAATCTTGTGTCTGTCTCCTCCTGTGCTTTTCTCCTCCCTTTGGAACAAGTGGAAGTCATTTCATTACTTCATTTTGTGGGCTTCATCTTGCCTACTTAACTACTTCTGAATTAGGATAATGAGGATTGTTAGTCATCTTTGTCATATTGCAGTCTGGGCTGATACATGTGATATTTCAAAAACAAGATCTGGTTAAAGGGAATGGTGAATTTTGCAGCTTTGGAGCTTGGTGAAAGCTGCAAGTTAGCTGTGCAAATTGAGTCGCCTACTGAGGATTAGCACGTTGGAGCTCCTTTATGCTCTCCCATCCCCATCAGGCTTGGTGCCATGAGACTCTACATGTAACAGCAGTGTTATATTGGGAAGAAACATATCTTCAAAAATGCTTTTGATTTTTAGAAGCATTATGTGTATTTGTCCACTTTTATTTTTTTGAAACACTTCCTTTGGGTAGGAAGAGTCTGTGGCTTCAAAAAAATTCATTCTAGATTTCCTTTCCTTTTGCCACAGTTTGATTTACTCAAAACCAAGTTAAATAACATAATGAATATCTTTAGGCAGAGAAAAAGATCATTATTTTTATCCAAATATTATGCTTTTGATGATTGCATGAAGATGTGATACATTTGTAGACAATCAGAAGCTATATTCTGTGGGGAAAAAAATCAAGGTTTTAAAACCCAACATGACTGTCATTGTTCTGCATAGTTAACACATACTTATTTAATAAAAAGCACATTTTAAAAAATTACTGTCAATTTTCCCAAGGTTCTGATATTTTTCATGGCATTTTTAAGATGGTTGGCCCTGACTCAAAAAGTTACAATTTTTTTTTAAATGCTAGCTGAGCTTTAAATAAAATAAAGATTTGGAGAAATCTTTCTTGTGACTCCTTAGCCATATTGCCTTTAAATGAAAGTGAATGTATAAAATGCCAAGCCTAGGGCCAGGGATATATCTCAGTGGTTCCGGCACCTGTCTTGCAAGCGCAAGGGCCTGGGTTCGATCCCGGTAACCACATAACAATACTGGGCATGGAGACTCACCCCAGCAGCAATCAGTACCACATACCACAGTGCCGAGCATGGTGGCTCACGCCTGTAATCCCAGCACTCGGGAGGCAGAGGCAGGAGGATTGCTGTGTTGTGAGTTGGAGGCTGAGCTCAGGGCAAGCCTGAACTACAAAGTGAGACCCTGTCTCAAAAAACCTAAAAAAACCTAAAAAAAAAAAAAAAATGCCAAGCCTAATATTGATCTTGTTCCTCTTTCTAAACTGAACATTTTTGCCCAGACAGAAGTTCATACAATTTTTAATACTCTTTCAGTATCTCATTTTCTATGTCCTACCACTGTGCTAAATGGAAAATCAAAACAATTCTTCATCTATTAACTAAGCACAGCTTAGTCCAAAGAAAAGATACATATGGTTCAAGCTGTCACTGCTATATGCAGGACATCAGGTGTCCAAGTGAGGGGCCTCGGAGAGACAGGATAAGGACTTCCCACAGCTCTGGGGTTGTTGATTTTACTGTTGTCTCAGGGTGTGTTCATCCTACGTGCTATGTACAGAGGAAGATGACAATAAAGGTGGCACAAGAAATGAAGTCTCTTTCCTTCTGTAACCACTTGCTCCTGGTCATCTTCAGGTGTAGACAGTACATTCTTGTTGCTGGGAGCTTCACCTGGAAGGCAGTATGTGTCATACTCAGTGAAGGGGGCAGGGATTTACCTCAGTGGTTCAAGTGTCTGCCTGGCAAGTGCAAGGTCCCAAGTTCAATACCTGATAACATACCACAATGCTTACACCTGTACTCCCAGCACTTGGGAGGCAGAGGCAGGAGGACTGCCCAGGAGGATTGCTGAGAATTCAAGGCTAACCGGGGCTACGAAGTGAATGCAGGGCCAGCCTGAACTGCAAAGTGAGACCCTGCTTCAAAAAACTGAAAAAAAAAAAAAAACCAACAACAACAAAATCAATGAGGGATTCTTCATTGTGTTTGGTTTTTCGTTCCCATGAGGCATTTTGGGGAGTGGATATGTTTTTGTTGTTGTTTCTTAAAGCCTCAGTGATAGTCTTGATGGATGGAACTTCATTGGAAATAGTCAAGACTCGGAATGACATCATTGTCCTTCATTAACTTGGTGACTTTTGACAAGATGGCAAGCTCCTAGGATAGTCACCTGTGGAGTACAGTGCCTGTGTATCAGGGCACGCTGGGCCCTCAGAGACCCCACGTGCTGAAGAGAACCAGCTGAGTGAGGCTCACAGGACTCAGGGCAGAGACACGCCCTGTCTACAAGGATCTGTTCACCGTCAGTGGTACTTGAGGAAGGACAGGGTCCAGCAGGCATGTGGAAGGGGGGCCCCAGTCCGCAAGCAAGGGCTCTCTGCAAGCAGGTGGGTTTGAAGTGAATGGTCAGAAAAAAGAGGACAAGGAAAAGAAGGAAAAATTCGCAATTAGGAGAGTGCAGTGGATGTTTCCTCCTGTGGACCAGTGTTTACCAAGATGACTTTCATCCACGTGATAAACTCCGTCTTCCTGGGGAGTTCTGGGAGAGGAGGGGGGGAATCCGCTTTCACATAATGTAACAAGTACACAGCAGGTACTTGGCCTGGACTGTGGTATATGTAGCTTAAATAAATTGTGATGAATTATTAATGAAAACCCTGGGTGGATGCAAACTAGTAGCACATTTTACTTTTTCCACTTTAATTTTTGATGAAAATGATGCTTCTTGAAGGTTTCCTGCAGAGCAGAGTTTTAGAACTTCACTTAAAGTAGAAAGACCCACTGTCTCTTAGATGTTTTGAAGTACCTTGAAGAAAAGAAAAAAATCGGTGTATTTCAGAAGGAACACAAAACAATATATTCCTTGGATCTCTGTTTTTTCTTTGATTTTTTTTGTTTCATTACCCAAGTGGTATATTCATTAAAAGTAATGAAATCTAGGAAATTAATCATTTTTATCCATCATTAGAAGGAAACAAAACATACCTGGTAGTCTGGTTAAGTTGTATAATAATCTTATAATGTAACTATCTATTGTTTTATTTTTCCAGATTCAATCTGTAAGTACAGATTCTAATGGTAGAATATAATAGAAGTTAATATAAAGATCTGTTCTTTGATTTCATTTTTTAAAATAATTCAGAATTAGAAGTTTTTTACTTGAGGCAAGTTTAGTGAAAGATATTGTTAAATTTTTTTCTTGTTGTATTTTTAGCTTTTGTTTTGATAACATACAAGCTATGTACAATCAAGATTTTGTTACTTTACAGAATGACATGAGGTCCTGCTAATTAGAATATGTCCACAGGAGTAGAGGGTTTTTAATTTTCATGTTTCTCAGTGTCAGAACGAGCAGGTATTTTAGATGAGTGTTTGTACTTTGATCAGCCCTGCGTTTGCTCTTTCATTTGACAGTCAGTAGTGAAGTACTCACCGTGTCAGTGGGCAGGGGAAGCGGGGATCGTAGAGTCTGCCTTCTGTCCCAGCATTGCCTACCCACCTGCCACAGATCGTGAATCAAAGTTTTTTGGGTTTTTTGTTTTGTTTTTGAGACAGGGTTTTGCTTTGTAGTTCAGGCTGGCCCTGAGCTCAGCCTCCTACTCACATCACAGCAACCCTCCTGCCTCTGCTTCCCGAGTGCTGGGATTACAGGCGTGAGCCACCATGCTCGGCACTGTGGTATGTGCTACTGATTGCTGCTGGGTGTGAGTCTCCACATCCAGTATTGTATGTGGTTACTGGGGATCGAACCCCGGGCCCTTGGCGCTTACAAGACAGGCACCGTAACCACTGAGCTAAATCCCCAGCCCTCATGAATCAAAGTTTGCAACACAAAGTTCTACCATGAACCATGGATTTCCAGTGCAGTTTGGCTCTTTTAGGCTGTGTCTAATAGACAAAGCCCAGGGGGCAGAAATGTCTTTCTTCTGCTCCCAGCAAATACCATCTTGATTTTGTCTCTAGTCTCACTGTCCAACAAATTGGATTGGAAGCAGGACATTGCCGAGAAGTAAATCTGATTAGGGCTTCTTCCGTCCCAGCCTCCAGCAGACTTTTCATTTCACAGAGCACTTTTCCTCATGTATCTGGAGTTGTTTATGGCCTCCCTTTGGTAGTAGGGACAACTCCAAACCACCAAGCCAATGGAGGCATCCGGTGACCCTCCAACCCACGGAATGTGGAAGAGTTGATTTATTGACAGTACTCCTGAGGATTTCCTTTTTTTTCCCCTGTGCTTGGCTACCTGAAATGACCTCACTCAAGTCTTGGGTGCATTCTTGTAAGGCTTTGTGGAGAGACAGGACCGGAAGAGAGAGCTGAGGAGGAGGCAGCGCAGTCCTACAGGGAGCAGCCCAGATGTGCCCGCGGGCTTCCATTTCTCCCAGAGACCTGCTGTATTTAAAGAATCTTTGTGAGTGTTTGTTACTTGCTCTGAGTGGGCCCTACTTGTTTATGTTGTGTTAAAGCTTTCAAGAATTAGGCTCACACACACCTCCAGGTAAACCAGGGTTGGGGAACCCACAGGTGGACTCCAGCACATTCTTCTTTTCTTTTCTTCTTTGTTTCTATTCTGTTCCATTGTGTTCTGTTCTCCTTCACTCTCCCCTCCTTTTTTTCTCCTCTCATTTGTCTTTGTCGGTGTCTTCCTCTGCTTCTTTCAGTGCTGAGGATGGAAACCAGGGTCCCACGCGCACAAGGCAGGCTAGGCATGCGCCCTCTCTCTCAGCCACTCCCCACCTCCAGAGCTTCATTTCTGCTGTGACTGGGTCGCGACATTGTGCAGTTTGTAAAGTCTGGGCTCTCAGAAGACACGGCAGCCCTTTGAGCCCAGTGCTGTGCTTGCCCGTGTGTGTAGGTCTGGAAGGCCAAGAATCGTTTAGAACAGAATGGCGGGTCCTTCTCCTCATGGCCACTCATAGACCAGACAGCGCCCCAAGCCTGAAACCACAGGAGGTAGATCTCTTGTCCTGGGCAGGGTGCTGGGGTGAGGCAGACATTAGGGAGTCAAGGGGTCCTGGGAACAGCACCCAGATGCTATCATGTGGTCCTACAAATTGCTCCTTTTCTCAGCTCTTGTGACTTCTGAACTGATCTGTTTGCCTTCATCCCACTGCCATTAGCTTTGGACCGAGCTGGGGCGGTCTTGGGGGCAGGTGACAAGAGACCTGCCAGTCTGATCAGAATCATCTCATGGCTTTTCTCAGCTTTGCCTTCCTTAATGTTAACCTGTATCTTTTCGAGGTGTTTAAATATAACCGTTTAGCCTACATGGGAGTCAAAACACCTTAGGTCTTTTTAAAACTTAATCACAAGGGCATCTGTGCTTTTAAATTGGTGGAATATAATCTCTGTGAATTTGGGCTCAGTTACTTTTGATTTGATAACTCCTATTATCATGCTTAGCTGCCAGCACTGGATGTGAACCCAGTGTTTACATAAACTGTATATCTGGGTTCTTTCCACGAACATTCCTTCCTCATGCCCTCGTATCATGAAGATGATTCTTAGCAGAATCAATCTGAAGTGACTCAAAATTATACAAGTAATTGTGTCCAGCTTCAGGTATAGTTTGTGCTAGTAAGGCTGACTGCTGTACCCTGGAGGCGGTCACTTGCGTGTGGCAGCTGTGGCCGGTACTGAGACCTGACCAGGGAGCCTGCATTCTCGGAAAGTGTTCGAGGCTGACAGTCTCATGGGGGCCTCACACATATAAATCAGAAGTGTAAGACAAAAATGGAAGGTAGTAGGACAGACCAAGGGAGAGAGTATCATGGACCTGGGGAATAAATGATTGAATCCTCTTCTTTTTTAGGAGAACGCCCGCATTCAGGTATCAGAGGTTAAAGGAGGTACTATCTGGGCTGGTAGAGACTTTCAGGAGCTGTCTGAGGAGCTTCCGTGACAGGTTCATTTCCCTTTCCTCTTCATTCTTGAGCCAGGCCAGGCCAGATGAGGAGCCTGGCTGCAGGGTATATGGGTGAGGGCCCTGCTGTTGTCCTTTTAGAGCTTTCGGTGCTAACAGTCCACTGTGGCCTGTGTGCCGTAGGTTTGCCATCAGTGGGCTAGTGGATGGGAGGAGCCTGACGCCGTGAGACCCGCAGAGGGGCATGACCAGGGGAGGCAGAGGGCTGAGCAGCAGTCATGGAGGGAGGGGAGCTGTATGGCCGGCTCAGCTGCGGGTCGGGCCATGGCCGTGTGTTCCTCAGATGAGGGTTATGTTTGTATCAGCACACTTACAGCAGGAACGGCCTGTCTTCAACTTCTGCTCCTTCAGAATGTTCTTATTTGCTTCACAAACTGACTTCATTCACACTGCCTATTTGGCAATACATGACTGAATTCGAGGCTGAGTTCTTCTTGGCAACAAAAGTTCATTAGTTTTATTTGGCTCCCCACATCTTCACGCATATGCTCAAAAAATGAAACGACTGCAATCACCACACAGACACCACCACATTGCCAGTAACGTCATGTCCTCGCATAGGGAGCACGGGGCTTGACGCTGGAACTCTGGGAAAGAGTCCTGCAGAGCATGCAGAAGTAGTGTTGCCAGGAAGATGAAGTGCAAGGCACCAGGAAGTGCACAGCCTTCATTTGCCATTCCCTGACAAGGAGAGTGTCTCACTCTTTGTCTATAAGCACCTCTCTGCATTTTTTGTTTGTTTGTTTGTTTGTTTGTTTTTTTTAGGTTTTTTGAGACAGGGTCTCGCTTTTTGTGGTTCAGGCTGGCCCTGAGCTCAGCCTCAAACTCACATCACAGCAATCCTCCTGCCTCTGCCTCCCGAGTGCTGGGATTACAGATGTGAGCCACCACGCCCGGCACTGTGGTATGTGGTACTGGTTGCTGCTGGGTGTGGGTCTCCACACCCAGTATTGTTATGTGGTTACCGGGGAATCGAACCTGGGCCCTTGCGCTTGCAAGACAGGCGCTGGAACCACTGAGCTAACTCCCTGGCCCGATTGTTTTTTTTTTTTTTTTTTTGAGACAGGGTCTTGCTTTATAGTTCAGGCTGGCGCTGAGCTCAGCCTCGAACTCATAGCAGTCCTCCTGCCTCTGCATCTTAAGTGCTGAGATTACAGGCACTGTGGTATGTAGTACTGATTGCTGGTGGGTGTGCATCTCCACACCCCACATTGTAGTATGTGGTTACCAGGGATGGAACCCTGGCCCTTGCATTTGCAAGGCAGGCGCTGGAATCACTGAGCTAAATCCCCACTCCCACCTCTCTGCTTTTAAAGGTGGCAGGAATCCAGATGTACCAACCTTCCCCACCCCTCGTGTCCATGAGGAAGCCCTTGCAGCGGGCACACCGGTTCTTATATGCAGGGGGCTCCCTTCATGTCCTGGCCACGAACTCCAGGGTGAGGAGAGACTGAGCACATGCCTCCCTTCTTCCTCTGTCACTTAACATCTGAACAGGAGTAAAAAGCTCACAGAAACCTCTTTGTCTGTCCGGGCCCAGCAGCTGTCCTTTATTTTATCCTTCCCTCTGTCTTGATTTCGGCCTGTACTGGTGTCAGCACCTTGATTGCAGACTTTTGTCCAACAGCTCGGGCGGGGGCTGATCCCTAATGTTGTAAGTCAGTTGATCTGTGTGATTTCACTGTGGCACACATGACATTTCTCAGTCTTATTTGCCAACATCTTGTGCAGGGTAGACACTACTGCTTATTCTGAGTTTCCCCTTGCTCTCCCGAAGTTGAGATCTCTACGTAACTTGTTCTGGTTTTCATTCCTGTCCACGGCTCTGTCAGACCCTGCCCTGGTGCCAGACCCTGCCTGGCTGTTCGCAACTGTGCACCAGGCTGTGTTGTGACTATCTGTAGTAGGCAGGTGTTGTCTACTAAGCCGCTTCTAGGCACAGCTTCTGTGCTTCCTTCATATGCCGTAGGTGCTATTTGAGACAAAGCCAGGGGCCAGTTTACAGGGAGGTGGGTGAGAAGACAGAGAAAATTCCTTTTATCAGCCAGTTTCCCAGACAGTGTGGATGGCAGGAGCCAGCTAGAGCGCAGACAGTGTTGATCCACTTGGGGTTTCTCTTCTACCTGCATGTAACTATTCCCTGAGGCTACACACTTGCCCTGGATGCCCAGCTTCCTGTGCTGAAAGGGAAGTGCAGAGGAGTAGGCCAGCCTAGTCCCTCTTGGTTACCTTGAATGCTGGTGACTTTGTGGCTCTGAGAGGGGGCCTAGCAGTGGACCACTTAGTAGGTCAAGGTTTACAGATTTTAATTTTTGAAAATTGAGATGGTATTGATCCATGAAAATTTATTCTGCAGAACCATACAATGAGATGCCCCTCCTGTTGTCAAGATTATGTGGATGCTGTCTATGAATGCATCTTTCTATTTGGGCCAGTGGGATAAAGTTATACCTGAAAGACTGGTATATAGTGCAAAGGTATCTCCAGCTTTCTGGAAAAGAGCCTAGACATTGGAGATTAACAAAAACTGGATACTAGAAACAGCTTGTGAAATGTTCTATAATCGCAGGATCCCCTTTAAGGTCCCTTCTGAACCTTCTGAGAATTATTTAATTATTTCTTACACGTTTGGCTACTGACTTTCCCAGGTTGTCTCAGATTAAAGAAAGCAAAGAACAAAAGAGGCAAGAAAGGAAGTTATATTTGTGTGACACTAATGCCAGGCACGTGACATGGTGCATGTTATCCATTGCACAAATGGGGAACAGGCTCGGAGAGGTGAGGTGACTTGCTGACGTTTACCCCATACAGACACTGCAGTTAGATTTGCACCCACCTTTGCTGTCTCCATAGCTTTCCCACCCTTCCGTGTAGACACACAGAGAGAAAGCAAAGTGACTTTCCTGGAAACACTAAAGAACACAGTGAGAACATGACAGTTACTTCCTGAAAGATTGGATTGTCTTTTCTACTCCTATTAAAGAAGCCTATCTAGATATGTAGTCTTTAGAAATAATGGTCAGAATTAAAAGTTTTGGAGTTTTTTGTTTGTTTGTTTGTTTAGTTTGGTTTGGTTTTTTAAGGTTTGATGGGTGTAGTATAGGTTTCTGAATTCTGGAAAATTCCTCCATAAACTACTATTTCCCTACTGGTGCTGGATAAATAAGATTTATATTTGATAATAATGTTATGTCAATTTCTTCCTTGTTGACATTAAGCAAGAAAGGATGCACTCTTGTATGCTGGAGGCTTTTTGTTTATCTCCACTGTGCTTATTGATCTGGCTCCCTTGGCAGCATTTCTAAGCCAATAATGGTTGGGGGCATTGTTGTTTTCCTTTCAGTGTGTGAGTATTGCACTGTACCTGTTTCCTGACTTTTTGAGTAGTGTAAGTCAGAAGCCTGTGGCTGGCCTTGCAGGCTTGTCCATGTTCCCTGATACATGTGCAGGAAGGGACCTTGAGTAATCCATCCGCAGCCTCTACAGATGAATCATTCATGAGAGCAGGTTTTCCACCCTGCTCAGGGAGGAAAGCCTTTTGTGCAAAGTTAGTTTGTTTAAAAATTAACTTTTGCTTTCTGCTCATTTCCTGCACAGTTTTTAAAGTATGAGACCCCACAGAGTTGTAGGTGTGTTTTGTCTTCTTAAGTAACTGTAGTAGAATGGGTATACTTACTTTAATTATCATGCAACATAATGAATTCTATGTGAGAGATCTATGTAGGTCATTGACTGTGGGCTGAGAAATGCCTAGCAGAATTGAATATGGCCTCTGTGTGTGTGTGTGTGTGTGTGTGTGTGTGTGTGTGTGTGTACACACATACATTTATAATCTACACAACTAATAATGTGGTTTTTGCTTTGCCATGTAATAATTTATTTTTTTAAAAAGACATCCTTGAAATTTTACCCAGTTAACATAGTCTAGGCATATGAAGATTTTGTGTTTGAAAGAGAGGAAAGAACACACTTACTATCCTGGGCTGGTTTACTAACACATATCACCCCTCTTCAAAGCCCAGGGCTTTCATCCATTTCTGACACATCTCAAACTATTTTTTGTACTTTGTGCATTTTTATTCTTTCTGGATTCTAGCCATGCAGATGGGGAGAAAGACTAAAATTGCTCCATAGCTGCTGTCTGATGCTTATAGAGAATCAACTGAGTGGCACCTGGACATGTTGTCAGTCAAGCCCGCCCTCTGATAGAAGCTAGCTAGCCACCAAGCAGGATTTCACACGTGGGAGTTGGTAAGATAAGCACAGCAATGGCACGGTACTTCCAGCTTCTACTCCAAGGCCTTACCATAGAAACGACCTTATGAAATGTAAATATATGGACCCTTCTCCAGGTTACATCTTGATGCTTCTGCTTGATCTTTAGAAAACATGTATCAAAATGCTTTTGTATGTCACGTGCCAAATTAAAAACTGAACTTATTAACGTATTATAGTGATACCTCGGTGCATAAACTTAATTCTTTCTAGGATTCTGGTTGCAATTTTTTGCACTGTACTACTGTATCTGTAAGTAAGCAGTATTCCTCCAACCAGACTTCTTTCAGACTTTATCAGTTTCTAGTTAGCCAAGTATTATCTGCACATTTACACATAGTTATGTGATCTTTCATAATAGCAAACGTCCTCCAGAAAAGTACCAGAGTCATGAGTTGTGCATGAGAAACAATTCAGATATCTTTTCTTTGATAATACTCAAAATGAGGAAGTGCTTTCAAATTCCAGTTCTGTGTAATTGCTTCTTACGTTCATTTAGAAATGTGGTATTGGAGGTTCAGAGAGCTTACGTGCTAGGTAGGCAATACATAGCAAAACGGACATCCATTTTTTCCTGGGGAACTTTATCAAAAGATCAGTTTGTAACAAGAAGCAGTATTCACAGGACACTTGGGTTATATCCTAGTAGATCCTCAAGAACATTAAATTCAGAGTCTTTTTGATGTGGAAGTATTCTGTTGGCTTCTGTGTTGCCCCTTGGCAAGGGAGGGTTAAGTAATTGGCCCTGAAGCACAGTGTATGTTTGTGTGTGTGTGTGTGTGTGTGTGTGTGTGTGTGTGTGTGTGTGTGTGTGTATGACAGAGCCTCTAGGTCCTAACTTCTAGGGTGGTTCTGTGGGATGTCAGTGACGTGTTTCTTTGTTCCATGAGGTTTCCAGTTGCATCTTTGTTCTTGTATGAGAATATACTTTCATCCCTTTTAAGATTTTTACCTTGGTTGTGGGCAGAGGGGTGTATGATGTGCTCCAGACATCAGCTTGGTTTGGCCTAATCTGAGTTCAGGGTGGCAGACAAATTCCTGCAGTGGGTGGAGGCTGAGTGGCATAAGCAAGTCAGACTGTACCCAGTTTCTCAGTGATCATCTCTTCCTCATTGTTTGCCTCTTCTTATGGAGCAGCTTCTCTCTAGAAGGACGAACAGGAGGCCTGAGGCTGGAAAGTAATGGAGGACTCTTCATCCCAAGAAGTGGCCGTCGGCTGGATGGTTTTCCCACCTGTGATGCTCACCGTAACATAATAACTGGTTTCTTTATAACAGTTTAGTTCTTTTTTAATATTTGAATATTTTGTTACATAGGCAACCAAACTGTTTTGTTTTTTTTTCAGTTTACCTCTACTTTTATAAGGTTTTTATTAGTTTATGTTTTAATTCAGTGTTGCTTTTCAAAATAGATTAAGAGTATCAATCATCTCTTTAAATGTACGGAAGCACATGAACAGTTCTCCTGTCCAGTTCAGGATTCCTCTTGTCTAGGCCATGATACAGATCTTGTCTATGATACAGGGGCCATCCTCACAGGCAGTTTGAAAAAGTATACACCCCCACCTGTGTTTTCATTTTTTATAAAAATATTAGCTGCAGCAAAGCTTGGGAGGAATAAAATGTGGCCTTCAGAGAAAAACAAAAATCTCTTTGTTAAAGTAGCCCAGAGATGTACTGTTGGTACAGTGTACAAAGTATTAACTGTAAGACAAGAGAATCACATACACATATGCACATGCGCACACACACACATACACACACACACACACACACACACACACACACAAGTTACAAGTCACTGGGGATTATAAGAAATTCCACAGACTCAGGTGAAGGCCTAAAGACTCAAGAGTTTGTCTCAGCCTGGCATAGCAAGTGGCAGCTGAGCCCCACCTTGTCCCACTCTCTCTTTCCATGAGCCTGAGAGAGAAGCATGTGACTATCAGCAGCTGCTGCAGCCTGCCCTCACCATGGGTTTTTGCTGACCTTTCTTTGAGATCATGAAATTGAAATCAATGAAATTCAAGTGGTGGGATCAGGCGTTTGAACCAATCACCATTATTGTTTTAATTTGCAATTTCCTAATAACTTCTGCAGTGGTGCATGTCTGTGTGTACGTGCTTACCATCTGTGTCTCTTCATGACTGATGTCTGTTCAAACTCATTTTTTAATCATGGTATTTGTTTTCTTATTGTTGAGTTTTCACTGTTCCATATATTGTAGATAACAGTCCCTTATCAGATCTACCTTTTCAAATCTTCTCTTGAACTTGAAGTGTGTTTTCTTACCTTCCTCCTCAAGTCCTTTGCAGAGCTGTATTCTGTTGTAATGAAGTCACCTCACAGGTTGTGTCTATGGTATTTATTGTATCTAACAGTTATCACCAAGGTCATCTAGATTTTCTCACCTAGGACTTATAGAATTTTTAAAATATTAAATCTAAAGGAGGTGGAGGTTTTGACTTTTTTAGGGGGGACAATTCGCTACTTGGCCAGTAACGTAACAAGTATCTTAAGTAAATGAGTGAAGATGACTGCATGAATGACTGTGGAACTTGCGAATAAGTCAGCCCACAGCCCTAACTGCAACAGAATATTTGCAGAACACGAATGAATAATACTTTGTCTTATGTATAAGGATTGACCAGCAAAGACAGTGAATGTTTACATTTTAAAAACTTATTGCAGTACAAGACACATTGTCCTTAAACCTCCTTAAACCTCCCTCCGAGTACTTCCCCTGGCTTTGAACACACTTATCCTACAGTTCTTGCTACTTTCTGAAGCAGTTCCAGAGTCTTGCATTATGAGAGTCATTGTGAAGTATGATGAAAAGTAGGTTGAATGCTGCTGCTCAGTGCCTACCAAGGAAAAGGCAGGTGCCTGTGAATATTAGTGTGTCTGTCTACCTTATTCCTTGGATCCAGCATGATGCAACTTGTGACCTTGCCTCAAAGCTGGAATGACCATGTAAAGTGAACATTTTGGATCAACTCAGGACACTGTGGCAGCCAGGACAGAACAACTAATGACACTCAGAAAAGAGGATTTCTAGAACTACTGCAGAAAGCAGTAAGAACAATGGGCTAAGTTTATTTAAAGTGAGGGAAATTAATGGCAATATATCTTTTTTTTTTTTTTTTGAGACAAGGTCTCTCTTTGTAGTTCACGCTGGCCTTGAACTCACTATGTAGCCCAGGCTAGCGTCAAACTCAGAGCAATCCTCCTACCTCTGCCTCCTGAGTGCTAGGATTACAGGTATGAGCCTCCATGCCCGGCATTGTGATATGTGGTAACCAGGGATCAAACTTGGGACGTTACACCCCCTAAGCAGACACTGGAAACACTGAGCCAAATCCCTGGCCCAGCAATATATCTTTACTGTAATAATCTCTCAAAAATTTAAACACTGTAGTTTTTCATTCCATATCTCTCTAGAACTTTAGTCTTGCTAGCTGATATACAAACTAGATTTAAACATATTCATTATATATTATTTAATGTTTAATTCTGGATAATTCTTAAATTTGATTTATCATAGCAGTGTATTTGGAGGAAATTTGGAAACTGATTTGTGGGTTTGTATAGAGAATAGAGGTAGCTTTAGTTCTGTGTAACAACTGTCTCTATTGTCTATCTCATTTTTTATGGTAGCAAAGGAACTTACTGAGCCCAGTCACATCCTAAATGCTTCTCAGTAGTGTGTGTTTCCATGTATTTTCTTTCTCATTATTGTATAAGATTCGACATCAAGCTGCTTTACACAGACAGCTCAGTTTATAACCTGGTATAGTCATAGCAAAAAGCCAGAAGTTTTCCGCCGTAGGACCATGGAGTTCTCTGAAGTAGGACATCAGTCTCTGTTCTGTCACGTGTTGAGGCAGCACAGCAAATGGAATGCTTTACAGCAAGTGTGCCACCAGCCTTTGGTGACACAGCTGGCGTGGGCAGAGCCCTGTCCCCCGCATTCTGAGGACACAGTAAGATACCTTGAAGTATGAGACTGGGCCTGATCTCTTCACTCTGGAAGCTTGCATCTCTTCTCCAGTCGGTGTGGGGGTTTAGAGCGTGCTGTGTGCATGGAAGAAATGGCTGTGTGGGTGGCAGAAGCGTCTGGGGAGAGCTGACCTGGCAGAAGTGGAAACAGGTCCCCTATGTCCTTTGTGGATGAAGAGCTTGAAGCCAGCCACCAGGTGCCCTGTGTGGGAACCCGCCTGTGCTGCTCAGAAATCCTGGGCCTCAGGAAGCTGCTCTAGGCCTCTGGCTCCTCACTTGTGGAGTCTGATGCAGCCTGAGTTATTTCAGAAAACATTTCTGATGGAGCAGCAACTACATTTCTTTTTCTCTATAACACAAGACAGGACAAACATCTTGACAGAGTCTTATTTGCCATAATTTAGCTACAAGGAACATTCATAAAACTATCAGATAATCAGTGCTATTTATCAGATAATCAGTGCTATTTAGATTTGACGAGTATACCACATAAAATCCAGACATTATTCTTTCCTTTATTACATTTTTGGAGGCAAGATACACAGATTTAAAAATTTCAGCCTTTAAATAAAGTTGACCTTATTTCCATATCTCCTCAGAGTACAAGATACAAGCAGGAGCTGGAGTGCGCTGGTGTTAGCAGTAGAAGCTTTGACAGGGGAAATTCCTTCACAGCAGGGTCGTGGAGGGAAAGTCTGGGTGGGAAGTTGAGTTGTGACTTCTTCCCTCATAAGGAAAAAAAAAACCACTGAAATTATTCCTGTCTTCAGTTTTGGTGTTTCGTACTATGAGAGTGGTTCATTTTTCACTGCAGCAAGACATCCGTAAATGACAGCAAACTGTGCTAATGTTCAGGCAGAACCTGCAGAAAAAGGTTATCTGCTGGCGCCGCATATCAACTCTTCATTTTCTACTTTCCTTAAACTCTGGGAAAGGGATGATCACACACTTTGCCAAGTTCATAGCAGGTGATGTGGAAAGATCTTTTAAGTACTCTCACTGGGGCCTTTGCATTGTGCATCCTGCTCACTGCTCACCAGGAACAGTAAGTCTCAGAGAACCCAGGGTTGAATGGGGCAGTGTCAGTGGGCCTGTTCTCCCACTGCGTGATGCATGACCACATTCCACGTGACTGACCCAAATGGTTATTAGACACCACGTGACTTTAGCGGTGGGTTGAGGTCAACTTCCTCAGCTTCCTCTGCTGTAAATGAGAGATAGTAAATGAGCAAAATGCTTGGGCCACATGTTAGGTTAGCTGAGTAAGCAGGTTATTTTGCAGAAAAAGAACTTTAAATAAATGGTATTGCTCTAGGGCTTTTTAAAATTAGAACAGGGTTTGGGGTGTAGTATAGTGGCAGAGTGCTTGCCTAGCATGTGTAGGATCCTACTTGCAATCCTCAGCATCCAAAAATAAATAATAAAAGTAAATAAAATTAGAGTGAAATGTTACTTACACTTTTAAAAAAGGAAAGTCTTTAACTCTTTCCTTGGCTCTGGGGCTTGTTTACGTGACTAGTCAGTGCTCTGTGGTTCCTTCTTGCTGACAGCTGTTTCCCTGAAAATGTGTTGGACAGAGATGGTTTTCTGTTTAGTAACTCCTCCTTAGCTGCTGCCCAGTTGGGTGCCATCGTTTAGAAATCCGTTTCTTCCTCCTTTTCTCTCTCCCTCTGGAGCCGAAATGCAGGTGAAGATAACGATGACTCTCAAATGATTAAGTTACTCAGATACCAGTATTCAGTTAGCTATTTGGGCTTATAGAAATGAAAACTATAGAATGTCTTCTTCATAAGTACAAATCTATACTTTGTAATTACCTATCAGAAAAGATAACCTACAGGCAAATACAAACTTTGGAAAGCAAGCTGGAAGGAGACAAGGCAGCTTTGTGTTTTCTGTGCGCAGGGGCAAGTCCTCTCGCCGTCGCAGCACCAGTGTCGCTGCAGCTGAGTCCCGTGTCTCGGTCATGCAACCTCTCTTCTTCCCCAGCTGCCATAAGTGCACAGTTTTACTTCGGTGCCACAGGTTAGTCAACTGATTCATTCTTTTCCCCTGCAGATACATTTCTTTTTCTGTCTAGTCATAATCCATATTTTTTTTCCTGATGCCCAACACTTTTATAAGTGACACATTGTATCTGACAAAAGTCTCTGACAGAAGGTGCCATCTGAAATCGAATACTTTACAGCACCAGAGCAGAACCAGAAGCTCAGGCACCTGTGCAGGAGGACAGGAGAGGGACAGGAAATAGAGCTGACCGGAACAAAGCTGAAGAGACCTGGGAGTGTGACCAGCGGACTAGAGAAGCCCAGGTTCTCCTTCCATCTGCCTCCTGCTTCTGCAGTGGCCGTCCCTCTGCTCTGCAGTTCTCTCTGGAAGCCTTTGCTTCTGGCCGTCTTTCCCTGGCAGAAATATTGTGAGGCAGCAGCTCGGCCCCACTTCTCTCTGGGCTGTCACTTCCAGCTGAGACCTCCTTGTCAGAAGCAGGCGGGCCCGATGCTCTGAGAAGGCAGCCCCACTCGTGGGCTTTTCCCCCACAGATGCCTTTTTTGCCCCCCATGCCAACGTCTCTCGGCCACAGCTTCCTTCTTCCCCCACCCATGAGGGCCACAGTACAGTTGCTCCTGTGTCGAGACCTGGGGCACCTGTCCCACCTCTGAGCAGGATACACACCCTTCTCCTTCTCTGTGGTCTTCCAGGTAGCTCGGGGATCCATGAGTCTGCAGGAGACAGGGATTCCCTGCTGCTGTTTCACAGGGCTTCTGTGCAGCACATTCCTCCTGCTGTTTGCTGCTCTGCCCTCAGGGTGCAGGAGTAGATATGAGGAGCATCGTACTTTCAAACACATGTTACATACATTCCTATGACCCTAGCTTCTCAGGAGGCCGAGGCAAGAGGATCCCAAGTTTGATGCCCAGGCTGGGGAACTGAGTGAGACTCTTGTCTCAAAATACGAATCAACAGAGCTGGAAATGTAGTTGAGTAGGAGGGCACTTGCTTGGCATGTGTGAGACCCTGGACGTGCTACCGATAAAAACACAATTTTTAAAAAGTTTCAGCTGACACATTTGTTAGAGAAAATAGCCAATGGTGATGAAAGCAAATGGGATCCCTTTATTGGGTTAAAATGTTGGTGTAGCCTCTTGGTGAGGGTAATATAAAAACTCCAGCTCTTCTAAGCAATTGATCTATCTACTACTGCTTGTGATTTTTCTGGGTTTATGCTAGTTATATAATTTCAAAAATTAGAGTCACTAGGTTGTGAAATCTTTTAAAGGATATTTTACACTAATTGCCCACAAAGCTGCCTCGTTCTGACACTTGTGGGATGGAGGAAACATTTGCAAGTAGGAGATGAAGCTGTCTGCAGCAGCTGCTCAAGCTTTTGGGATAAGTATTTGACACTGAGTCATCATGACTTTGTTTCTGAGGTACAGATGTGCAGAGTCAATCCCAGCCCCTACGTATGTGTATTTGTGGTTTTTTTAGGAAAAGAGAAAAACTTTGGAATGGAGTCAAAGGTGTGAAGGACTTGTGGAAGCACAAGCCTTAGGACTCATAGAGTAACCAGACTTAAAAGTCTGCAGGAAAACCACTGGTTTTCCTTTTGTATTACAAAAGCCAGTGATCCCTTGGAAGCTTTACTCACTTCTAGGTGGGAACCCACCACGTGTCCATTGACACATGTTGTATACGTTCGTGATTCTGTCTCTTTCTCTCAGATTAGAAGATCAGAGCAGTTTGGTGGCCTGTCTCAGGAAAAGACCACAGACATGTAACTTCAGGGTCACGTGCCACAAAAGAAATTTCCCCCTGACATATTTCAAAGCTGATACTTAACTAACCTGAACCGATTTGCATTTTTACAGGTCAGCGGCAGAAAGGCAGGTGGAGCTACCTGGCTCCACCTGGCTTTCAGCACCTGGTCTGTGCAAAGCCGGTAATGCCCCATGAGTTGGTGCCAAGCAGCCTGAAAGAGCTCTGTGAGCCCTTCATTTCAGGATTAAGAACTACCCCGCTGAAGTGATCTTGAAGGTCCTAACAGTCGAGGATTCACTTATTAGGGAGACAAGCAAACACAGTGAAATGCTATTCTTAAACGAATGTTTAACTACTTGGAGAAAGGAAATGGACTCAATTACAACTTGAAAGCAGCCTTCAAAATAGCTTCACACTTATAGGCTGATTAGGCAACTAGTACTTCAAGCCAGTGTTTCATTAGGCTGACCGGCCTGTTGTGTTTCAAAGGAAGGGGAAGCACTGCTTTCCCAAACCTTTCCTGTGCTTGGCACCTAGAAGTGTTTATTGTATTGTATTTGTATAAAATGCTTTGTAGGTTCTAGAGCATGAGGAGATATTGAATAAAAGATCATTGGTCTTATTTAGGGTATATCCGCTAATTTCTGAAACAAGATTAGTTTTGCATCTGCTAACTTAATACTTCAGTATCCAGTACTCTAAATTTTGTTCCCATCAGTAGCATTCATCAGAGTACAGTTTATTTCATGTTGGGGACATTCAACAAGTAATACATCACAAGGAAAGAGTGGAGGATCAGATAAACTTTGACCTGTTGCCAGACAGTGCCATAGTTTGTAGCTGCAGTTGGCAACATGCACCGCTCAGACAGCATTTGCAGAGTCCAACCTGGCTTATGTCTGTTCACTAATTGGCTCCTGAGCTCCATCAAATTTTTCAGGCCATTCAGTGCAAAACTGACCCATGATACATACCTGAGTGAAGATAGGCTTGGTGGAATTGAGTCACAACAACATTTTCTAGATAGGACAGTCATAGGAAGATACTGTTGGTAGAGAATATATCAGCACTGTTTAGCCTCCAGAGACTTTATGGGAGAGCAAATAGAATACATATTTGCAAACTGGTGAGCCTGAATCAGTTTGGAAAATTCATTGGGCTGTTGTCTGCATCTGGAATGTAAATGGTGGGAGTTACTCTTAAAAATGGGTTGGATGCATTGCTAGCTATTCAGGAAATGCACATTAAAACAACACTGAGATTCATCTTACCCCAGAAAGAATGACCACTATCACAAAATCAGATAATAACAAGTGTTGGTGAGGATGTAGGGAAAAGGAGACCTTTCTACACTGTTGGCCGGAGTGGCATGTAATACAACCACTGTGGAAATCAATGAAGGGATTTCTCAAAAAATTAAGATTAGAAATTCCACTTGACCCAAATGTTCTCCTTCTAGATATCGTCTTCAAATAGTTGGTGCCATCATATTATAGGTATACATGCATTACCCGTGTTTATCGCAGCATAAATCATTGTAGCCAAATCTTGGAAGTAGCTTATATGACCTGTGTCCATCAACAGATGAATGGATAAAGAAAATGTGATATTGACATACCATGGAATATGTAAAGAGAGGTAAACTGAGTAATTTTTAGTAAAATGAATGCACCTTGAGACCATAATATGAAAAGAAATAAATCAGACACAAAGTTTAACTATCACATGGTTTCTCTTATATGAGAAACCCAAATTACAAATAAAGAGGAAAATAAAAGAGATGATAGGAAGTAGGGAGGTCTTTCTCAAATGGAAAGGAGATCAAGAATTAGAGATCAAAGGAAAACAAGGAAAGAAAATGAATGAAAAAAGGAATTAAGATATGTTTTCTACCCATATGGACTCCATACAAGGAATATAAACATCATGTACTGTGAGCATGTACTAATCAAAAATAAATGGAATAAAAAAGCTAAGTGTGAAGTCAGTTTCTTTTATCCACAGGAGATCCATTTATCATTGTGCTGCTTTTCACCATCTGGTCCCTAGCTGGTTCCATGTGCTTAGCTGGACTTCAGTGCTAGTAAGAAAGTAACATCCTTGGGGTCACTGCAAACCACCCCGAGTTGTGGATGATCATTTACTCTAAAACAAGTCAAGAGAAAGAACAACAAAGCAGAAGAGTTAGAACTTGATCAGTCAGTTCAATCAGGTTTAAACTTCATTTTCCGTTAATGAGGTAATTTCCATGGGAACTAGCAGGGAAGGGTGGTACCTTCTAGAAGTCCTGACTTTTGTCCTTCTAGCCCCAGGGCTCTGTTCATAGGAAAGGAATGGAGGCAAGTCTGGTCAGGGCCTCTTCTGTCCTATTCAGAGGTCTGGGGTTTGCTCATAGAGAGTAACTCAGTAGAAATCCCCTAAATCATTACTTGCAACCCCCAAAACTAAGAATATTTCTCCAATTTGCTTTTTCTTTCTTTTTTTTTTTTTCAAGGTAACCAAAATCCATTATCAAATATTTTCATAAAATTGACCTCATGTTGCCTTCTCTAGTTTAGTGCTTGGTTGCCAGAAAGAAGTGAAGAGTCAGCAGAGTTGATGTTATGTCACTGGGAGCAAATACCTCCAAATTAATGAGACTCAGGATGCCTTCTGCAGCTGGGCTGCCTCTTGCATCAGAGGTTTTTCAAAAGGAGGTTTTGAAGTCCTCTGCAGATCTCAGATGTAAAGCAGCAGGAGGATTATGGATTAGTGTAGAATCACTGGGTCTT
Source organism: Petromus typicus (assembly GCA_004026965.1). NCBI lineage: Eukaryota > Metazoa > Chordata > Mammalia > Rodentia > Petromuridae > Petromus > Petromus typicus. The sequence goes on along the minus strand of PVIR01002541.1, from coordinate 30,597 downwards.
TTTGCTTTTCAGAGAAACTGGTGTCTTTGTAAGAAGTGTAGCTTTTGTAGCTACCCCTGAACTGCTTGAATCTGTACCCTCCTCATTAAGCCACAGCTCTAAAGCATGACTGGTCCCCTCTTCTTTCTCATAGTGGAACCCACTGGCAGGCACAGGGGGTAGGCAGACCTCTCTTGTCCTCCATCAGTCTTTCCTGCTGCCACAGGGATACCTGCACCTGCCCATGCCTGACTCTATCCCTACAGCTCAGTCCTTCACCTGAAGTTGAGCCAGGCTGCGTTGGTTCCTGAACTTGCTCCACCTGCCATGGGTCAGGATTCTCAGTCTTGTATTGGCCTCACCCCGCATGCCTCCCTATTACCTGGCTCAGCCCTTGACACTGCACAGACCGTGTGGGTTAGTCCTGGCTTGCTCAGGTGAACGTCCTGCTGCCCAGCTCCTGCTTCAGCCTGTCTCACACCTGCACTCTGCCTCTTCCTCTTCACACCAGCCTTCAGAAAGAGAGTACCTTGCAACTTAGATCCTCAATGGCCGCTAAGGACCTGCAACCTGCAACCTTCAACCTGTATGGCCTTTACTTTCTGCAGTTGTTTAGATCCATGTGTGATGACAGGGAAGATTAGGCCATAGTCATTTCCCTGTATCTTCAACCTTGAAACCTATAGGTTTCTGCCCTTTTAGAGGGGAACAGAAAGGCTTGATCTTCAAATACTAAACCTTCAAATACTTCATAAGCAGCTACTCTGCAGGCTGTGCCTTCCTTTCATGTGGATTCTCCTGTCCTCTAAGTCTGACAGTCTGAGTCTTACCTCCTTGTCTCTACAAGTGGAAGCCACAGCTACCAAATATAATAACTGCAGCAATGCTGATTCCAAAGGAATTGCCCTGTGCCAACAGCTAATGTCTGGGGAAAAGCATGAGCCTCAGGCCAGGCTGGTGGATTTGAGCTCTGCCCTTTTAACTGCACTTAGCAGCCAACTGCCTTAGTGTTTGCTCATCCTTCCTATTGCTACTGTGAAGACTATTACTCTTCTTATTGATCCTAAATTTCTCACGTGATCAAGTTCACATGACCCGACATTGTACAATGTTATTTCAAGATTCTTCTGGAGCAGCATGTCCAGATCAGGAGAAAGTAACACTCCTGGTGCTATTGACATAGTCAGAAATCTCCAGGGACATTGTCTCTGTTTCCTTGTGTGTGTGAAGATGTATGCATGAGAGCTTTAAAAATTTATGGGGACCCCAGACTGCTGGCAGTTACCTCCTGCCTGATGCCCGGGGAATAGTGTGTTTGCAGACATTTAGTAGGAAGAGGCTGGGGAGGCTGTTGTTATACAACTAGGAAACACACTGTCTTGCTGCCCTTTTGAGAGATGGCTGAGGGCTGGATGTGCAGGGGGGCTGGGGGTGAGATTTTTTTTATTGGTAATGAATCCAATGGAAGAGGTTGAAGTTGATCCAGATTATTTTTTAGCTTTAAAATATACTGAAGTTGGTGTTATATCTCTGAAAAGGAAGTGCTCCTTTCTTCTCTCTTTTTTTTTCCCAAAGAGTCCTTTAGATGTGTTTCCTTACACCAGCAGCCCATTTCCTGAGCCTTAAGATATGAATAAGGATGACTAGAACCTCTTCTAAATGGAATCACCGTAACCATTGCTTTGGTTGGATTCGGTGGTGTTAGGACTGCAGAGTGAATATACAAATCCTGGAGTTTGTGTGGTACAAGCAACCTAGGTGACAAGCCCTCCTTGGTGTTTATTCACAAGAGTCAGTTGGTTTCCAGGTTCTGCCTTAACACCCAGCCTCGGTGACCATGGTGTCCTCCCACCTCCTTCATTTTCAGACAGGCCTTACAACCTCCTGGCTGGCAAGGAGCTAAAATCTGACACCATGTTCTTCTGCCCTTTGTTCTTGTAGTGTGTCTGACCTGTTAGAGTGGAGCAGAAAAGACTTCATCTTTCCTGCAAATGCTAGACCTTTAAATACTTCATAAGCAGCTACTTTGCAGGCTGCATCTTCTTTTCATGTGGATTCCCCCTTGCTCTAAGGCTAACAGGCCAAGTCTCACCTTCTTGTCTCTAGAAATGGAAGCCACAGTGATGAGGAGCTTGCTTTGAAACTCTACCCTAAGTCTTAGAGTTAAAATTTGTTGCATGGACTTCTCACCTCCCCTTTCTAGATACTTTATCTGTTCAGACAATCTCTTTTCTTAGCTCTTGGCTGCCATACCACATTATTAATTGTGAAAATTAAAATGCTATCTTTTCATTTGTGCTGTTGTTGATCATTTTTCTTCTCACTCCATTTCTGTAGTTTTGAAGCCAAGGTTGGAATTTGAATCATCTTTATTACTTCTTATGTTCATGATAGTGATAAGCTTGATCCAACTCTGGATTTCCCTTTTGGTTTCTAATTGAGTTACCCAGGACATACCCAGATTTCTGTTTTCTCTTTGCCACTTGGGAAACTTGTGCGAGTCTTCCAGGTCCGGAAGATGAAGCTTGCTACCTTCACCTGTCACAAACCATTCTGTCTGTTGTTCCTCATTTAAAAGGGATATATTTTCAACTGTGAAAATATATTCCTTCCAATGAAATGTGGAAGAACAGAGGTAGTTGAGGACATTTTTTACTTGTTCCTTGTTCCATCTTACCTAGTTCAGACACTCCTGGACTAGGAGACGCCATCACTTCTGGCTCCTTTCCTTAGCAGCTGGTTCTCTGGTGACAGAATACTTTGGTTGCCTTCTGCTGTTGGAACTGGAAGGATGTGGTCCCACCTCATCTGCATGAAGGTTTGGCATGACATCCAAACACAAGCCATAACACTGACCTGCAGGCTGTGTCTGTAGGATGTATATAAAACATGAAATCTGAAAAGATCCAGCACTCAAAACACTTCTGATCAAGATCATTTTGGGAAAAGGATTCTCAGCTTATGTTTGTGGAGTATGTGCTGTGTCTCAGGACTAGATTGGAGCTTCATTCACACCATCTTGTCTGGTCCTAAAAAATCCAACAAGGGTGTTGGTATCGGTCTCTGTGTTAGAGGTGCAGAGGATTGAGATGGTGGGGTTAACACAACCAACACAGTGGAGCTGGTGAATCAGGAGTACAGACAGGGCACTGTCTCAGTTCCTCCAGTCTGTCTGGTCCAGAGACACTTGGGGACACAGCCAACACCTCTATGGACAGAGCCCATCCAGAATTCCACAACTCACACCAGAAAGTTTAGCCCAAAATAGCGACAAGAACAAGCCCCATAAAAACTTCAAAAGGATTACAATCATTTTCATGTTAAGAAAAATTGCTTAGAATATGGAAATGAAAGAGGACAGCGAGTCTTTTCAATGTTAGATAGAGAATTATTTAGCACGGCTGCCCATGAATTATTTAACTGTTAGGGTGTTATAGTTCTTTTGTTTCTAGCTTTTGTTTTTTTCTTTTTTCCCGTGCTAGGGATGGAACCCAGTTCTTGGCACATACTAGGAAAGTATCCCCAGCTCTGTTTTAGTTTTTTTAAACTAACTCTGTCTGTCTATCTCATACAACGTTTCAGTGCATCTAGTATTTATGGTTTAGTACAGCCATCATCAGCATAGTTCATTTTAGAGCATTTTATTGCCCCCTGAAGAAATCTGTTAGCAGTCACCCTCACACACACACGCACACATTTCTAACTCAGAAAACCAGCTGCAGAATGCATTTCTTGGTGAGCTTTAATTCTTACTCAAACCATCTTTATCAACTAGTAGGTTCCTCATTCTGTAGTTGAATAAGTTAATAACTTTGTTTTGTACTTGTTTTGAAAGTCAGCTTAATTTTTTTGATAATTTCAGTCTGACAATCTCATTCCACAAATACAAGTACTATTAATATTTTGATATATCTTTCTCATTTATTTTAAAATTGATACTCTTTTACATAGTTAGCATTCTTTCCTTCTTTTTGTGGTGTATCTTAGATATTTACCTACTTATTTTTTATTTGAGACAGGGTCTCACTTTTGTAGTTCAGGCTGGCCCTGAGCTTACTACATAACCAGACAAGCCTTGAACTTACAGTGGTTATCCTGCCTCTGCCTCCCAAGTGCTGGGATTGCAGGTGTGAGTCACCGTACCTGGCATTGTGGTGCGTGGTACCAATTGCTGATGGGCATGAGTCATCATGCAGAGCATTGTGGTATGAGGTTACTGGGGATTGAACTCAGGACGTTGTGCTTGCAAGGCAGGTGCTGGAACCACTGAGCTAAATCCCTAGCTCATTTACCTACATTTATAATTACTTTTATGATGTAGTTTTTCTAGCTGCCTAGCATTCTATCTAATGAATGTCTAGTTCCTTGCATTTTCCTACTTGTTTCAAAAAAATCCCCCCACCAAATTCTTGTTCTGGTGACTAAACTCAGGGCATTCACATTGAGTTGTGTCCCCAGTCCATTTTTTGTATTTGGAGAAAGGATTTTGCTAAATTACTCATTTGCCCATGTAGGGGCCAAATTTCCTACCCTCTTGCTTAAGTTTCCCAGAGTTGTGAGACTACAGGTGTGTGTGGTGGTGTCTGGCTTATTTTCAATTTTTTGATTTTATATATAATGCTATATAAACATCTTTTTGATCACATCTCTGTTCATTTTCTTTGAATTAATTATGGAATGTGGAATTACTAGATTTGAAGTCCTGAAAGTGTTTAAGCAGACAACAATTGGATGTTACCCGAGTGTTTATTTTGTTGTGTTTCTGACTGTTTTGCGTATGTTTGTCAGCTGCCAAGTGTTTCCTAGTTTTGTTTTTTGGAATCTGTGTAGACCCTGTGGTTGAGCAGACAACATGAGTCATAGAATTGTATTAAACAAATACTGATAAGCTCAAAGTATACCAAAACAAATCTAATTGTAAATAGGTACTATTTTCATATTTTTTGATAATTCACATACTCACATATACAAAACCACTTAAGTATCTTGCAGTGCCATAGGATTGCTATAAGCATCATCTGTTTAGTTAGACTTTTAGTTAAATTATACATGAAAGATTGAAAAATGTAGAACATATAGAACAAAAGGAAATACAAGTGAAATTAAATCTGCCCAACCATCATGTTAAAAATAATCCTTTTAACACTTTGGTATGGGAGATTTTAGGTTCATTCTTATGCAGAAACTATATGTGTACTTTAAAATCAGAAAATGGTTGCAAGTTTTTTGAAGCATGATATAGAATTGTAGATTTAAACAGAATTTGCTTAAATAAGTTTTGGATAACAATTTGTGTAAGATTTACTTGGCCTTGTATTTTTAGATATGTGCTTTGGAAATTTAAAGTATTTGTCTCAAATGACTGGTTCTTCCTTTCTCTCTGTCCCTCTGTACTTTCTTCTCTCGTTTTTAGTTTCCAGTCACTTTCCTGATGCTCTTGATGACTGGATATCCTTATTTGTATGAGAATTTTCCTTCTCCCAGATGCTCCCCGGTTGCCCATGGACGTTGGAACCCTTCAGATACCTTCACATTTCTTTTTTTGGAATCTCCTGGCCCTGCTGCTTTGTAATTATGCAGTGTTCCATGTCCCTGATGCTTTATTAGTTCTCAACATACTTGATAAAAGCGAGGCAATTAGTGTATTACAGCTTCGTTTTCAATTGTTCCTCAAGATAAGCAGAGAGGAAAACTACATGGGTGAGATTTGCATAATAATGTGAACAAACCTTGTCACAAAAGCTCCATGTAATCACACAAAACGAAAGCACTCTATTTAGGGAAAGTTCCTGCATGTATTTATCTCTTACAATTAAACATTACTGCTGGGCTGTGGTGGCCTCTGATTTCAGAAGTGATTTTGCACCATATTTACTCTGAGTGTGCCTTACCTTTCTAACCAAATGTTAACAGCCTGCTTTCAGTTCTGGGACCATCCTTGCCCCCATTCAGCCAAACTAGAACATTAAATAGGAGACATTTTCTCCCTAACTCTCAGACAGGAATTTTGTAATTACAGGGCCAAAATACAACAGTAAAGAGTACCAGATTCAAATGGAGTGTGCTAACTAAAGTATCTGGGACAGCGTTATAATTTTCTCCTTTTTTCTTCTCTTGCTGTGAATCACATTCCTTACCATCGGGCTGGATTTTCCCGTGACCTGCTACCCATCCCCACAGTTTGCATGCAATGGCTTGAGCATCTTTACATAAGTTTGCATCTCACTGCCATACTTTGTCGGATGGCTGCCTCGGCTCTGTCCTTTTTCCAGCCTCAGAGTCACCATCAGCATCATTTCTGCCCAGGTGTGGGATGTAGTCCCCCAGAGGTGTATCTCACAATGGGGAGACCTTCCTGTGTGCACATACTGCCCCATGCCAGAGACATCTGTTTGTGACTGCCCCATCCACACTCCATGCAGACCTCTTGCACAGCCCATGTGCTGCTGATTTGTACACTCACCAGAGCCTGCCTCTCTATTTGGGATGCAGCTGTCACTTCATAAGTGTTCGCTGACCAAAATTCAAGCGACCTGAATGTTTCCTGTCCCTCCTCGGATTCTTCCCTCCCCAGCTTCCCGCCAATTCCCATGGTGTGTGAACCTTACTGTCTAGTTCTTAATCTGTAGATTTATCTCAGTCCCCTTCCTCCTGACCTCTTCTGAGCTTGATACTAGCACAAGCCAGCTCCCTCTGAAGACTCTTGCCTTACAGATTTCAGGCACCGCTGGCCTTTTGTGGTGGCTCTAGGGAGGCCTGGCTCTGCTCTTTGGCTGATTCCTCTCCTTACCACTCAAGCACAATGCAGGATGAATTCCATCTTTTCATCATATCATCTCTGGAATCAAACTCAAGATTTCCATTCTCTCCTCCAAGTAGATCCATAAAGGATTGTGCCTTATGAAATCCTAGGAAACTCACCCACCAGGGCCTGCTAAGCTTTCTGGCTTTTTATTGAGGAGCTTCATGGGTATTTATGGAAACAGTAGCTAAATACACATATGTACAACTTTATTTTGAGAGTGGATCAGATATAAATTATGAAATTAAAATACCAGAAAGATAGATGTAGTTCTTGGCTTTTGCCCCAACCCTGAGCTTGCAACCAGTTATCCTGTTTATTAACAATACAGATTTGACTGTTTAGGAGACTGTTAGGGCATCAAAATGTTGACTTAATCATAAAATAGTAGCCTGGGACCAGATGAGAGAAGAATAGAGGCAGGGTAGTGTCATAGCTGACTACTCACCCTTCCAGTCCCCCCAGGAGTCCTGCAGGATGCTAGTTGACTGTTGTGGTAGAATTTTTGTGAACTTTTTGATTCTTCTGTCCTGAGACTTCTGTCTGAGACTACCTTTTTCTTTTTCCTTTTCTTTCCTTTTTTTTTTTTAATCAGAGTCTCACTTTGTAGTTCAGGCTGGCCCTGACCTCAGCCTTGAACTCACAGCCTCTGCGTCCCGAGTGCTGGGATTACAGGAGTGAGCCACCACACCCAGCACTGTGGTATGTGGTACTGATTGCTGGTGAGCATGAGTCACCATGCCTGCTATTGTTGTATGTGGTTAGTGGGATCAGACCTGGGCCATTGAACTTGCAAGGCAGGTGCCAGAACCACTGCACTACCTTCTTTTAAATTTGTAGTATCCTTCATGAAGGTGAGTGCTGTGTGTTGCTTAATTGGGCTTAGTCCCTTTGTAGGTTCTCCAAGTCCATTTTCTGGGGTGTTGTGAACTTATATGGGAGCCCTGTTCTTACCCCACCACTAATGAAAGACCAAGGAGACATTTGAAACCACTAGCAAAGCATTACATGATGAATATGGTCAGAGAGTGGTTGGTAATGATTGTAGGTACCAACTTTTATATAAGATGTAGGGCACACGAAAAAGCCAGTGATTTAATTTGGACTTCAGGTTCTATTTCTATATTGAACCTTTAAGAGTTCTGACTTCATTAAGCTCATTCATAATCATGAGCAAGAACATCTGTACAGATCCTCCAGACAATTTTTAAAATTTTACATCCTCCATTTCCTATCAGCAACTTAGGTTGAAATAACTTTTTTGCTCATAGTCATCTATGATCTGTTGGGCCCTTGATTTACCCTGCAGAAGTATTGACAAAACCTTAAATACTCTAGCAACAAGTTATTACTGTTTTGGACTTGGACTGTCATTATTTATTGGTGATATAAGTGTGTTTAATGGGCCCAGATGTGGTGTTGATCCCTAACTACTTACTCTTCTTCAACTCATTTAATTTTCACCTGGTGAATTTTTACTTTCTAGAAACTGCCTTGGTAGCTGTGTTGGTTTTGCTAAGGGTGCTGTAAGAAAGTTATGTGTTAAAGAACACAAAGTTGGTTTCCTTTTATTTTGAAAGTTAGCGGTTGGCAAGAGTTGGTTCCCAGGGAGGATTGTGAGAGAATCTATTCCATCACCTGCCCCTCGCTTCTGGCGATTTGCTGAACAGTTTTCATGTCTTTTGCCTTATATAAGCCATCACTCCAGTCCTTACCTTTTCTTCCCCTAACTTCTTTTAGTGTGCCTGTGTCCAAATTTCCCCCAATATAAAAATACCAATCATATTGGATTTGAGCCTACCTTACACCTGTATAAGCTCATCGAATTAATTATATCTGTAACAATCCTATTGTCAAGTAAGGTCCCTATAGCCTTTGACTAATGGAGAAAGAAACAGCTTGAGCCAGGCTCAGTGGTGCACACCTGTAATCCCAGCTCTCTAAGAGGTTGAAACAGTATAAAATGCCAAGTTTTGAGTCCAATTTGGGCAGTTTAGTAACTTAGCGAGATTCTGTTTCAAAATAAAAATGAAAGACAGACCTCAGTGTGAAGGACCTCAGTTTATTCCCCATCACAACTAAAAAACAAAAAAAGTTTGACTATGTTTATAAAATCTCATCTATTTATATTTCAGCTTTTTATTGTGTATATTTCATAGAAAAAGCAAAAGCAGAGATAATAATAAAATAGACTATGAACCTATCTTGCATCTTCAGTAATTGTCAGCTTTTACCAATTATGCTCCATCTATCCTCCATTTACTTTTTCTTTTCTTTGTGGAGTTTATTAAAGGATGGGGAGACATATTATTTTACTTGTACAATTTTTTACGCGTAGAGAAATCTTTATATTCTCACTATCATAATGAAGGAAAAGAAAGGTAAAACTATTCAATGCTAGGTATTATGCCATGTACTCTGGTTTTTACCTTTTAACTAATTAAAGGAGAAATAAAAGTGAGAATTAAGGGAAATAGAGGAATGGAGAGAGAGAGATGGAGAGGATACGAAATATACCTGGTTTTGTACAAACTTTTCTCCCTCACTAGGCTGTGTGCTTTCCCAGGATGGAAACTATCTTGTCTGTCCCTTTCGCTGCATATCTGGTAGGATACTGGTGATATAGTGGTGCTCAGTGAACATTTGTTGAATGATTAAAGGAGTAAGAGAATGAGTAATGTCCCAGTAAAACATGGCACAGGTACACAGACATTTTGGGAGACAGAATATGAATGAGAATATGCAATAGAGACAGATTTAAAAAAAAAAAAAAGAAAAAAGACCTTTCAGAGCTACGTTGTTTCTCATAGCCTCCAGAACACATCCTCTGGTGTTTAAAGCGCTGTGTCGTGTTTCTACACCCCTAGGAAGAAATAAGTCACCCACATATGCTAAGTCCCTGTACCATTACATAAATGGGATTAAGCAGAAGCCTAGAGCTTTCATCTGCACTGCCTGAGGTCATTCTTTATTTGTATTTAGCAAGAATTGAGACATAGGTCCTAACTGTTTTGACTGACTTCCGTCTTTGCAGAATTTCAGAGCCAGTGTCTTCTATCTGCCCCATCTTGGGTAAGTTTTGAGTCACTGTTAAACTTAACTTAATAGCATGCATTTTGCTGGGGAAAAAAAATGCAACCCCAGATGTCTATGCTGTATGCAGAACTATACTCATGGAGTTAGAGCTGAGCAACAGGAGCAAGGTCTATTCTATTAAAATAAGGAGGTTTTAGGCTGAAAAGAGAAGAGTAGGTGAAGTGTGTAGACCCAGAGTCCAGTTCAACTTGTTCCCCTCCTTGCAACTTTCATACAGCCTCAGTTTAAGTAACTGCAGAATAGTAAAATAAAAGCTTTAAAAATATTGCAGAGAGAAGTCTAATGTGATGGGTGATAATTTTTTTAGGGTGAGAATGAGGATGCCTAGAATAAATACTAGATGGCACGTGTTCAGATATGTAGCCCATGCTGTAAACTTTTGAAAGCTTTTATCCCTTTATAAAGTTAAAAGTAATTTTGTATTGTTTGGAAATTTTGAACTCAGTGCAAAAGCATTGCTCGATCTGAGCTTTAAAAAACAAACCTTTAGATTTCCCTTCAAACCTGTTGGTGTGATTTATAATATACTACTAAGCTTTAAGGGCTTTTAAAAATTTTGTTCTACAAAGGAGATATCCCTTAGTAAATTATTGAGGTCGTATTACCACATATGCACATTTGGCATCAGAAAAGTTCATTTTATTTCAAGTTTGATTTGAGAAGTACGGGAATAATTTGGAATGGGTTCAAGAAGGAAGACCATTTAGCAACTGTGTTGTTGCATTTATGCGGCTGTCATTATTTGCATTCTTCCGAGTGTGTGGTTTCTGGGCCAAAATGGACCAGTAATTGTCAAATATACCACTGTCATTGCATTTCCTCCTGGACTCCGCTGGATCCTTTATAATGGGGATTGCCTGGCCTTCTTCAGACCCCAGCTCTCTGTGGCTGGGCCTTCCATCTCTCAGACTGCTTTCTTTCAGCCCCGAGAAGAGTGTTTCCAGGACTTCCCTTGTGCATCGGCTTGTCCTTTACCATGCAGATAGCCCTCCCCGCCTGGACTGCAGCACGCCTGCTGTCTTTTGGCTCCTGACTCTGAAGTTCCGCCTGGTGTTGGAAAATGACAGTCCCATCTAAAATCAGTATACAGGCTTATTTCTTCTTTGGCCGGCACAGTGCCTGGGCTGCAGGTCTCTAAGTGCAAGTCGATTCCCACTTGCTCTTGGTCTTCTCCATTCACACTTCACCATCTGCCAGTTCTCCCTTTGGCACTTAAGATTCTTCTGTTGGAAATCCAGAAAAATCATTTCAAACAGGCATGATAAAATGATGAATGATATGATCCTCTCTGTTGAAGCTTACTGAATTTTATGGTGTACATGAAGGCACGGGGATATATGAAAGAAACGTTTTTAAGGGGTACTTCATGGTTCACGTGACTGAGAATGTGCAGAGCAACGCCATGTTGGTACCTGAATCTGGTTTCTCTTTCTCTCTCTCCTTCATTTTCTGTGCTTTCAGCTTTGCCTCGAGATTCTCTCTTAACTGCAGGATGGTAACCTCATTTATCCAGTTTGTCTGGCCCGGCCGGGAATTTAAGTGGCCCCTCTAGTCTGCTTTTCCTCAGCCCCCACATTTGTTCTCTTGACTCTTCAAAACAGATCTGAAATCCTGTCGGGGAGGAAAGCAAAATGGAGGCTCAGAGGAAGTTGGTGAAATTAGGGAAAAAGAAATTTTGAGAAGAGGTAAAGATGACTGTCCTGGAGAAGCTGGAGCAGGGAGCAGATGTCCTTTTGGTTAAAAGGGGCAGGATGGGACCGCGAGCGTGTGGGGCCTGTGAGAAGTGAGCAGAGGGACAGCGGTGTGCCGCCTGAAGAGTGGCGTGCTTCGTGCTGTGCCATAAGGAACATTTACGTGATTTGTTTTCATACAGCTTTAACATGTGTTCCCGGAGAAGACTGTTTCCATTGTTATAAATCTGAAACCAATAATTTTCTTTTAACATGCAAATATAATATCGGCTCAATTTTTTACTTTTCCCACAAAGCTAAAAATGGTTGACTCGCCTTAGAAATTTTCATTTCATTGTATTTTGATGTGACGTTACCTTTCATTAATCCCTTCTAGCTTAGGAAAATTTAATTAAAACCATCTCACATGATGGCAACCAGTCAGCTACCAGTCTGCTGCTCTAAACAAAGTCTCACTATTATATTTAGTAGATTATTTTTTGAATTCAGAATTTGTTACACTATGGCTTTTTTCCCCATTAATTTTGGATACCTGGGAATCTGTACGCCTGTTTTACATCTTAGATGACTATGCCCTGAACTTAAAATGATTTGGACTTGACAACAAAGGAGTTATATTTAAAGGAGGAATGGACAATCCATCGTGTGACACATTTTCGCCCTTAGTGAACATGGCAGTCCATGTAAAGTAAAAAAGGGGAAGGTCCAAGCACTAGGTTAGAGAGCTAAAGCTGCCGGTGGAAAGTGCGCATTTCCATCTCTGTCCCTGAGGTTTCCCGTGTGCAGGTGTGCTGGGAAAGTTTGGGAACGTGAACTTGAATCCTCAACTGGCATGCAAGTTCTTGGCTCTGAAAGTTAAATTTCTCTCATGTCCCTGCTATGTTCTGGCAGTGATTTTGTCCAGATTTTTATGAGATGGAAGCCCTTTTGTGATCCTTTTTGAATTTCAACTGAATCTCCCTATACAAAAATCCATATACGCAAGACTGCAAATATTTAAATTTTACTGTCCATAACTTCCAGTGCCTCTTACATATAATTTTGTAAATATTGATCCTGCTTAACTTAGTATGTAAGTTATTTTTATGGTATTAAATGTATGTTAGAATAAAATTTAGTATTTAATCCATTTTTTAAAATAAACAATTCAGTGGCATGAACAACATGTATAATGTCATGGACCTGTCACCACTATCCATGTCCAGAATTTAAAAAATTATGTCAAACAGAAACTGAGCCCATTGTGTATCAACTCCCAAGGCCCTCTCTTTCTCCAAGGCCCTGGTGACCTCAGTTGTACTTTCTGTTCCTGTGAGTTATTCTAAAGAGCGCATCAGTGGATTCATGCTGTGCCATGGGTGGCTTTTCTCCCTTTGCATATTTTCAAGGTTCATCCATATTGTCGGATGTGTGTGGAAGGATTTTATTCCATCTTAGCATGAATAATATCCTATTGTATGCATATGCCAGCTTTGTTTACCTATCAAGAAACATTTTGGTTGTTTCCATCTTCTTTCTATTGGAAATAATGCTTCTGTGAGCACTAAGTACCTGCTTTTAGTTCTTTTGGGTCTATTCCTTGGCATGGAATTGTTGGGTCATGTGACAGTTCTGCATTTTGTTTCATAAGGAGCGTTAAATGCATTTTCTATAATAGATATCCCATTGTACATTCCCACAGCAGTAATATGTGGGCTCAGATTTCTCCATATCATTGCCAAGAGTGTCATTCTACCTTTTGATTCTTCCCTTCTCTTAAGAAAATAATTGCTGCCGTAAAGAATATGAAATGGTGATTAAGGACTTTTAACTGAGACTGTCCCTTAGGTGATTGCCATTACGTCATTTACTGGTTTGTGTGTGGTCATTGTTGGTGTCTTCCTGAGGAATGTGCATTGATTGCTGAGGAAGCGTGCTGCTGCAGTTGATTCCTTCATGTGAGCATCACTGCACCATACTCTGTTTCAGGGAGAACTCTGCATGAATCAGGAGCTCTCTGGGATACAGTGGTGCATTCCTCAGCATGTGATGACTTATGACAGAGAAGCAACTCTCAGCCCCCCCGCCCCATGGTTGTCTGATGCACTAAGACCATTGTAGACAAGTTAACTCTCACCTTCTTGGAGAGACCAGTGGCACAGGGAGTGTTTTTGTACTCATGTTGGTTGTTTGCTTTCAGCCTATCCTCTAATTGAGTTGAGTTTTGTTCTCTTCAAACCAGCAGACATGACATGAGAATCATTGTTAATATCAACATGATAGTGTCAAAACACACTTCTATTTTTTATTTGATTTTTTTTCAAATCCTGAGGCAAAATTAGGTGATTGTTACTTGTTCTGTTTCTGACAGATGGAGGAGATTCCCTTGAATTCCCCTTGAGCTTATGTATTTCCATAAGCAAGAGTAGCAGGTGATAGGGATCACAAGACTGTTTTCAGTTATAGAACCTAGTCATGTTAAGAATCATTATTTTACTATGCTTGCGGTCTCTCCTACTTCTTATCCCACTGCTTTACATACTCAGCGCGATTTCTGCCTTTCACGTGTCATAGTCTCTGTTTGGAAGCATAAGCATGTCAAATAGAGGATTAGAGGAAAATGACTTTGTGTGTAGAAAGTAATGAAGTGAATTACTTTGTGTCTTTAAGCTACATGATAGCTTCCTATTTTAAAACCTCTCATTTGGTTATGCAAACGCAGGTGACCCATGGTCTTTGAAAATGAAGCTCCATCTTAGCGGGTTGCTCCACAGCTTACGCTTCATCACAGATGTTGTATGGGCCAAGAGTCTGGCCTTAGAGAAACCCTGGAGCAGGATAAATCTGCCATTGTTTGTATCTCCTGCTTCCAGTCAGCCCGGTGACAGCCATCTTGAATTTGTCATCTCCCTTGCCAGAGTCAGGCAGATACTTATTGAAGGTGTCCCCCACGACAGAAAGCACCTTGATTCCCCTCATCTCCAACTCGCCTTCCTCCATGTAGCATGATAATATGAATTCCTTTACAGTTTTAATACAAAGGATGAAAATAATAGCTCCCAATGTGAAGCCAAAAGAAACCCTAAGCTGGCCATCTCCCTGTCAGCCAGGTACATTCTCTTATTTTATTGAGCCAGTTTTCTTTTCTTTTTTTTTTTTTTTCTCCAACTATACTAGAAAGGCTACCCAAGTGTTTTAACTATATTGTCTTATAAATTATGCATTACCCAGTTTAGTTAATAACTTGAAACCAAAGATTAAAGCCAACCATCAGTGGTTTGGTATCTCTGACCATTGCTTAGTTTTCTGGGACTATCTTTCCTAGGCAAATGATGTATTCAGAGGCAGCCCAACTCCAAGATCTTTTTCCTTTTTTCCCTCTCTGAAAGTGGGTATCAGAGGAGGCGACTTCTCTCCTTAGTCACCCAGGGACAGGCAGATTCTGTTTTCTTTTCTTTTAGATATGATTCATTTATAAATCATGAACTTTCTGACCAGCTTAAAGGGTCTTTATCTAACTTAGATAACCCTAGAGGACTCTGCAAACACAGGAGCTTGGTCGGCCTCCTGAGGAACAAATCCATTCATGAGAGGGGAAATTTCCAGGTGAGGGAGGAGAGGAGAGGCTGCGAAGGCAGGCTGGGAGGAAGTGAGCTGTGGGTAGGTGGAGATTTTGCTGCCCCTGCAAATGATACCAGGCAATGAGGTCCAGGTTCATTTCCAAGATAAAATTTGAAGTAAGAAAATGTTTTCAGGTATAAATAGAAACACTGTCAGCTAGAGGTATGTAATTGCATTGATGTGTAAATGCAGATAGAAATGACATATACAAAACCAAATTGTCATTCCGAAGGGATTTGATAAATATGGGTTTTCTTAACAGTATTCATCTCAAGGTAGAGATGCTTTTAAAAAGGAAGACCTGAATGTTTGAATGTGTGAGTAGGAAACCAGAACACTTATTTTTCCTTCAAAATGTCATCTCCATAATAAACCTCTTTCCTTTAGTAAGTGATCCCCTCATTCCAGGGAGTGAGAGAGAGATGCCTTTGTGCCTGGTGGAGCACAAGATCAGATTAATTTGTGCCTTCACAGCACTGCTTTGTTATCTACCCTTGGAGAATTTTGCAATCAAGATGCCTTTGGCAGGAGCTGGGGAGAAAGGGCTCTCCCCTCAGCTGCTCTGCCCTGTGCTTGTCTCAACGCCGCTTGGCAGCCAGGGGGCTCCTGTCTCTGCTTCCTTCTCACCCTCTGCTCCTGACCGCTCGCCAGCCAGGTGTGCTAGCTCGGCAGATAGTCTGCGTCAGCACCGGAGAATCCTTCACCCAGGCTTCGCTTCTAAAGGGGTGATTTTCTGTGGATGGTTCCCGCTTATTCATTTAGGATGCATTTCCTTTATTAAGAAAGTAAACTTTCTACAGTGACATTACATTACAGCTACTTTACAAGATAACTATTGAGAAAAAAAAATTATCCCTCATTCCTTCCAAAATATGGCAAACCCATATCTCCCTCTTTTGGGGTTATTTAAACTTGTGTGTACACACAGGTAAGTATTTTGGAGTTATGCACCCTTTTTCCTATCTCCCATGTGAAAAATCTTGGCATAGCTCTAACATTCTTCCCATCCCTGAAACCATGTCATTGCATATGACACAGTGGAAGGACAAGAAGCTGTGGAGTTAAGCAAACCTCATTATGAATCCTGGCTTGACCAATAGTGGGTGGGTGACCTCGGTCAAGACCCTCCTCTGTCTGTTGGTCTGTGCCATCTGTCCCTTTGTTGTCCATGCCCCCTGCCTTCTCTCTCATTCAGAAACATTCATTGTGTGCTTACAGCATGCTAGACTCTCGGGACCTATCCAGCATTTTCCCATCCAAAAATGTGAATTTCAAAGCATATTAAATAGTGTTGTTATGAGGATTCACTTTGGTAATGCATAAGAACTGACTTAACAAAATGCCCAGCATCTAATAGGATGCTCTCTAAATGATATTATGTGGTCAGTCAGCAAGTCTCATCAGTTCTGTAGTTTCTCTGGTATTGTTGCCTCTGTTGTTGTTGTTGTTGTTGTTGTTGTTGTTGTTGTTGTTGTTTTTAGCAGTCTGAATAATAATGGGCAGTTTTTTTCATACCTAGGCTATGCAAGAGGCTTCCACCTGGACCTTTAAATTCTTCCTTTCACCTCAGATGCACTTCTGAATCATTGCTTTGTTTGTTTCTCCTTGTTCTAAACCTTTCAGTAGCTTCCAGTGTTTTCCAGTGATATTCTGAATTCTTCATGGCCACTCAAGGCCCTCTCTACACAGTCTCTTAGTACTTGGCTTTAATCTCCTCGGATTTCAGCTCTCAGCACCCCTGCTGTCCTTCCCACCCACTCACATGACTCACTCGTGAATCTCTATCTCTCAACACATGTCCAGGGAGTTGCATTATCATTGGCAGGAGAAGAAAATAGTGCATGAACCAAGAATTTGAGAAGTTCTAGTCATAAATCCCACCCCAGATGATGAAAACCTTATCTCCTGGTAGACTCCCATGGTTGTGACTCCCAGCACCACTGCAATAGCAATGAAATTTCAACATGGGTTTTAGAAGGAACCAATGTTCTAAACCAGAGCATGCAGTACAGACTTAGAACTTTTCCACTTCTGGATATAGACCACTTCTGATGGTCTATAACTTGTAGACATGTTTGTTACTCAACAGATACCAACCAGGTCATTTACTTTTGTATCCTCCATATTATGTCATCTGAGAAAACCCTTTAGAGATTACTTCCTTTTCTCTTAATAATTACATTATTTTATTCAGTCATCTTCAGTATTAGTTATGAAAACCATGTTGAGTTGGAAAATACTTGCTTTGTAGTAGATTTTGCTCTGTTTGTAGAGATCGTCCTTCTAACTGGTAATAGCATCTGTACCAAACAGGCAAATACTATCCTAGAAGACGTTAGGTTGCACCCCCAACTGTTCTTCATTGTAACAGATTGTTGTCAGTAGATCAGGCTAGTGTCATAATGAGTTTCCTACATGCAGAAATCTACTGTAGAAGGCCTGCAGCCCACAATTAGGGATAGTGATATTTTATTTATAATAAATTCTCTTTATATTTAATTTTTATTTTACCCATAGGATATATGATGTTTACAAATGTGTGTGTGTGTGTTTGTGTGTGTGTGTGTGTGTGTGTGTGTGTGTGTGTGTGTGTGTTTGGCATAAAACAATGGAAAATACTATACTTTAAAGATTAAATTCTTGTTTATATTTTAGGAAACTGCCTTTAAATCTTTGGCTGCCCTGTCTCTCAATTTAAGACAGTAAGGGCCATGCCAGGGATCTAGCTGAGTGGTGTTGCCCTTTACCTTGCAAGTGCAAGATCCTTAGTTGGATCCCTGGTTCCACAAAACAAACAAACAAACAAACAAAAGACAGAGGCCATAATTTTGGTCTCCTTGGCTCCTGTGAGTACTGGTATCTTATGATTACTGTATATGAATCCAATTAATACAAAATGTTGCTGATTTTTTAAATGAAATGCCTTCTGATTAATGTTTATAATATATTATCTATGTTAAAGTTAAAATGACTCCTCATTTTAAGTAGCCCTGTTGGGTAAACACAGCTCATATAGTAAATCCAGAGCATTCTAATTTTCTTTTCTTTTCTCTCCAACAGTTTGCTGTTTTGTGGTTCACAAGAGGTGCCATGAATTTGTTACTTTTTCTTGTCCGGGTGCAGATAAGGGACCTGACACTGATGTAAGTAGTCTGGAAAACATTTGATGTTAATGTGAAATTCTGATCTTTGTCATTCTTGTGCATTTGTTGTTTTGGCACATGCTACTAATGAAAAAGACTTCTCATTTAGTCTCATGTAACTTTGGCTTGTACTAATGAGCAGATTTATGGTCCTTTTGAGTCCTGGACTATTTCTCAGAGAAATTCTCTGAGAATTACTAGCTTGTGCTTTTCCACTCTGAGCAGCCACATTGAATAAAACCACCAAATTTATAGCAGTAGCTATGTTGAGAAATTTTACAATGAGCACAAATCTTCCTTCAGTTTATATCTAAAAGTTTATGTGTTAATATGACCATTATTGGCTTCAGCTAACATTCTGCTTCGTGAGATTTGTGTCTGCCTTTTCATTATGCACTATAATTGCCGCTGTTGATGGTATAACTTAGCATTGTTTCATGAGCAGTGATCTCTGAAGCTGCCCAATCAGTTAATATATTTACATCCTACTTCTGCCTGTTTCTGGGTGTCTCTGTTGTCTCTCTTCTGGCTGACAGATGAGGTCAGAAAGGAAGAAAGAGAGTGAGGAAATAGGAAATGCCAGTGTCTAAAATATAGTGCCAGGCAAGTCAGTGGGAGCTTGGAGGAGGCAGAGGGAATGGGAATAAAGGGAGCACTTAAGAGCCATAGCAGAAGTTCTCAGTCATTATGGGATCAGAGATACAGAAATATTGGAAAAGATTCCCAGGTTCTGGCCCAGAAACACAGATGGATGGGAACACATTAAGGCCATTGAGACTGTAAGGAGAGAGCACGTTGTGGGAGAGTGGGACGGGACAAGTCACAGGTTCACTCGGGGCACACTCAGGTTGAGAAGCCTCACTCCAGAAGATAGTTATGTGTGGGGCCAAGTGTGGAAGTCATCAGTGAGATGTGTCCTGAAAGTAGAGATTTCATTGTTTTTTTTTTTAAGTACCTGCAGCGTAGAGCTCCTTATCTGCAGAGCAGATGTAAAGAGGAAAGGAATTAGCTCCAGAGAGAAAGAGAGCTCAAAGGAAATGCAACCAATTAGGTAAGAGAGGTAGACCAGAGAAGGAGCAACCAGAGAACCAAGAAGAATAGCAGGGGATGTGAGTCTGATATAACCATGTCCTTAGAGGGGCTCCAGGTCAACTCTGATCAGGTCTGTATGTTTGTCATGGATTCTTCATGAGCCTTTGATACTGCTTATAAATGACTAACATACATTTTGCCTGGGATGGTATTGTTTATACAGGAAAGTCCTGGTTTAGATCATTGGTCACTTATGCCTGTTAATATTTAGCAACTTCTTTCATATTCAGAGTTGTTTCCCCCCCCCCGTTTATATTCTTTATGGTTACCCTCCTCAAAGACCCAGAGCTAGGTAAAAAATGAGACCATGCCTGTGGTCTAATTCTCTTCCCACACATCTTTGTATGTGTCAAGTTGCTGTATGCATGGGCCTCACATTACTATCTTTGAAAATATAGATCAGAGATAATTTTTTCAGTAGGAGAGAGAAAGAAGTACATGACATAGAAAACACAAAAATCTGCTGGTTCTTACTAATATACAAAAGACTATTTGTGGTCTTCCAAGGAGGAATTCTCCCTTTTTTAATTTGGCAAATTTTAAACAATTGGCACATTTGGTCTTTGGAGTTTAGAAGCTTATGAATAGGTCTTTCTGCAGCCAGCATACAAAAAGTGTTGGTCTTTGTTCAGGATGGTTTTATTATTGTACAGATCTGCATATAACTCTTAGAAGTTCACAAAATGGCCACCCTGAACTGTACCAGGGAGGTATTTGAAAAGCATTGAAATGTAGGTCTGAGGTGAGATGGTAGGATTCTTTTGTATCCTTTTCTGAATCAATTACAAAAGTATGGAGCTGGAAGGGGTATTAAAGATGGATCCAGGATGGCCCTAGGGCAAAATGAAGAAAGGGATAACTGATCTGGGTGCCATCTTGTCTCGAGTATCTGCCTGGTTTGTAGCTGACTCTAGTTGCTTGTGAAGGAAAAGAGGTTAGTGGGCGATTGGGTTTTACTGTTTGTGGAACATGTTGGTAAAACTGTGATCGGATGCACTTATTGAAAGTGAGTACTATTCAGATGCTTAGAAGAGTCTGAGAGGGTGTGAGAAAAACCAGTCAGAAGAATGAATGGAAAATGAAGTTGAATTTTTTTTTAGAAAAGTAAGTGTTTCAGATTCAGTTTTTGGGGGTATTTTTGTTTGTTTGTTTGTTTGTTTGTTTTGATAGTGTGGAGAGTGATTAAGATATGCTGTCTGTGTGCTGCTGAATAATGCCTATGCTGAGCTCTCAAACTCCAAAACACTCACAGGTGGGGAAAAAGGAGTTACAAGCAGTTACAGATGTTGCACCTGCCCTTCTGCCTTCAAGATGAAAAGTAGTGAGAAGTGAATCCTCAGAACCCACATGACAGCAGCTGGATCGGGCACATTCCTCATTCATTTGAACAGTGATACTCCTGAGGGTTCATGTTGCAGCCAGAGTTGAAAGGCTGTGTTTGTTAAGGGGATGTTGCAGAAGAAAGCACTCTAAACCCAGTGGAACTTCTTCGCAGACCAGTTTCTTAGCCCTTCCCTGCCCCTTCTGGATAAGCAGCTTTCTGTGCCTTCCCAGCACAGCTGGAGAAAAGAAGCAAGCATTTCCTAGCCTTTCAATGCAGTTCCCTGCACCCTGAGTGAAGAAGAAAGGTGATGAAAGGCTGTTAGAGTGCTTGTGTTCAAGGTGAGCTGAGCCACTGAGGCTGCGGAGCTGGACTCTCCGCTTCCCAGCGCTGATGCCAGAGCACTGCCCTCCCCACTTGGGGCTGGCACGAGCCTGTGAGTCTAGGCAGAACATGTGCTTCCAGATGTGCAGCCCCAGAATGAAGCCAGGGGCTCTGCCTACCACCCTCTCTTCCACTTTTTATAAGACAGCAACACAACACAATTTTAAAAAATCAGCCGATTTAAAAAATAGCTTTTGTTTTTTCCTTACCTAGTTAAGATGTGTACAGGGAAATGAATAGCTCCAAGAGTATAAGACCTTGTTTTGCTTTGTGTTTTGGGGGTTGTATCTGACTCTTCTCTTTGGAGGAACCACAACTGTTATCCATTCAGCTGCCATTGACTTCCGGCGCTGTACTGGCCACGATGGAGTTGTTGGGAGGGGACTGTGCTGGGTCCTTCAGGGCCAGCTCTTCCCCAGACTTTACCTTTCACCTCTTAAAATTTTAGATTACAAGCTCTCTGCTGCTCAGTCTGGACTTCCTCCATATTCTTAGAATACTCTATATTCATCTTAAATTATGTTTCTGCACAAATCCTATCCTGTGGGTTTGGGCCATCTAGCACATATATGTACATATGTGGATGTGATATACTTATTAGCATATTCAAGCCTCTTCTATTTTCTCTGTTGTATTGTAAGTGAGAAAAAAAAGCTGTGACTCATCTTTTGTGAGAATCCTACCAATCTCAGAACTACTCTTAATGCCATAATACACAACCCTTTCCCATTAACTTTTCAATCTGTGAAGTTGCACATTCTCAATGTGCTATGTATAAAGTAACACAATGGTGAAACTACTATATACATAATTTTTGGAACATTTATTCTGTGCATTAGATAAAAGAACATTTGATAAAGTAGTGGTAGGGGACCTATTAAAAGGTTACAGGCATCAGAAGAATATTTTTGTTTGCATTTTGTGTTGATCTGTTCTGTTTTTATTTGCCTTATACATTATTAGCAGTAACCCTGCATGTGCAGGGAGAAATTGTCTGTATAATATTTTGAACCTCTTATCTCACCGTATAGTTGCACAGAATTCAGGTGACTTTCAGGTTATCCCTGTCCCTCACCTGAGACAAACAACAGGCATGTAGATGGTGGTGTGTGTTTACTGATCTGGCCAGAATGTTTGGAAGTGCACCCAGTGGAGAAAGGAGCTAAGCTGTATACAGGGAGGGAGGCTCGCTTGGATCTGGACACACCTTCTATTCTGTGGAGTTGGTGAGACCGACCCACCTGAAGTAGCTGAATGCATTGACTGTCTTATTTGAGCCAAAAAAAGGAACACATCACACAAATCCCTGGAAGGCAGAAGTGGCATCCTGTGAGCAGCTGCAATCTATGCAAGGCTATCTATCCAGAAAGTAGAATTGTCATATATGTGTGTGTGTGTGTGTGTGTGTGTGTGTGTGTGTGTGTGTCTTAGTAGGCAATCAAATAAAATGGCTGTTGCATTGTTTAAATTCAACATTTCAAAATTTCATTTATTACAAAATTTAAAGCATTTAAAATCTAGAAATTAGTGAATCTTTTTTTTTTCAAAGTGTTTGTTTATATTTAATGGGGAAGGAAGACACTTTGGTGAACAAAGCTAGTTGTACCCAAAACATTTTTATATTTCTGAGCTAACAAAGTAAAGTGAGATTTGTGCAAGGTGAGATTTGTGTAAGGTTGTGTGACTTCTATGGTGTAGTAAAAAAGAGTCCTATAGGGTAACGGGAAGTCCTGCCTACTCACATCACTAAAATGTTTTCTTGATTTTCTGTTTATAAAAATGGAGATGGAACCTGCTGATCTTTAAAGTTTTCAGCATTAACTTCTGTTACTAAATGCTTAGTGAAGGCCTCGTGATATGAAGGATGCAAACATGCAGGTGATTTCTACCCTCCCCAAACAGGATTGTCCTCTAATTGCAGGGATAACCCAAACTTGCAAAGAGTCACACTACATGATCGTGTAGGATAACTGGTGTTATCCTATGTGAGGAGTAGGAAAGTATCAGGGTGAGGGACGGAAGAAAAGAATATGCCCTGGTGCATCTAGTGGAAGAATGAAAAAAAGCTTCATGATGATGATAGCATTTTAGAACTTATAGTAATACCTCCATTCACAAATGTGTCTGTTTGTAAACCATTCGATTTTCAAACAAAAATGTCTGGCAAAGTTTTGTCACTCACACTGGGAGACAGAGCTGCAGCTATCTCCCCCACAGGAACACAAATGTGGCCATCTTCCCCCAAATTGTATCAAAACTTAAGTTTGCATTTCATTCTTTTTGAGTTTTTCTCTTGAAAATAAAAGGCTAATATTTTCATGCTTCTCATGCTAGCGTAGGGGCACATTTCTTGCCTGCCACTCTCCAGCAACACCAAACACTGGCCACGTGTATTAGTAAGAGGCCTGTAACAGTACAAAAAGAAAACCCAGATGTTCTGTACCTCCTGTAGGATGCCCCAGCTGAGCCTCTGAGGAAGGCCCCTCTGCGCCCACCCACAGGTGCCCTTCCTCATTCGCGGTGATGCCACGGCAAACCTAAAAAAGAAGCTACTTCAGGGAAACAAACGCAACACAAAAACCCCGGTGCTAATTCTGCACTTCAGTGGGTGGATTATTTTACATACCAGATTCACAGTAACAGAAGTATTTCCTGCAAAGGAAGGGACTCCTGCTGCATTTTCGCCAAGTTAATTTAGTTGGGAATTTAAAATAGCCTCAAAGACACCCTCATCCACAGTTCTGATGAGCTACAGGAGATGGCTGCTGGGTGGTGGAGGGTCTGGTGTCCTGACCAATGGTCTGACCAATGAGAAGAGAGGGTGTTGTGTCTTTGTTTTCTGGTCTATACTTGGTTAAGTGAAAGAAATGTTTGGTGTAACTACAAATTAAATGCTTCTGTTAACCAGGCACCAGAAGACATGTTTACTATGGAGTCATCCTGGGGCTTTTAGTTGCCAGCCAGTCCTTTTAGTTGCTGCAGCTTTGGAATCTCTGGAGCTCCACTTTTGGGATGGAATAGGGTGCCAGTTGTAT
Source organism: Petromus typicus (assembly GCA_004026965.1). Classification (NCBI taxonomy): domain Eukaryota; kingdom Metazoa; phylum Chordata; class Mammalia; order Rodentia; family Petromuridae; genus Petromus; species Petromus typicus. The sequence continues at coordinate 6,454 of PVIR01002541.1, read as the reverse complement.
ATTCCTTTCCGTGTCTCCACCTTTGGCAAACTGTCAGCGTTGGAGTGTGGTGAGATGGCTTGGAAAGCAGCTAAAAGTCCAGAGGAACTGGCTCTACATAAGAGGTCCTATAAGGTGGGTATTGGTTTTGGTCAAGAAAGGAGCTAGGATGATGAGGTAGAAAGAGTGATTTTTCTTGTGAAATTTAGAAACCATCTCCGACCTCAGGTCTGAAAGAGCTTTTTGTGTAGGAAGCACAGAGAGCAGATCAGAATCATTGTGTAGCTTCTGAAGAACCTATAGCTAATAAAAATTTATTTTTAAAATAATAAATTGTCCCATTACTTGGTGGGTGTGTTTGCACGTAAATGCTTCGTAGGAAATTCCCATGTCTTTCCTCTCTGAAAACTGAGTGTCTAATACAGGCCTGGCTCAGAGTAGATGCTAAGAAAGTATTTCCTGAACCGAAAAGAATCAGCTGAAGAAGGTCTCAGAATCTAACTTGGTTGGATTATCAGATTTCAGTTTACCTGAATATTTTCAGAGCCACCCGAAATTTCTGTGAAGCTTCTTCAGTACTTACACGTGGGTGTTTCGTCAGCATCATTTTAAGGCACCTTGTGGAGGAATCATGCCTGACGGGCTTTCCTGCCTTTCACAGTCGCCAGTTCAAACCACTCTCTTGAATATATGGAGTTTAGTTTTAAAATATGGTAAACTTTTTTTAAATTTAATTGAAATCTTTATCGGTACATTACATATACACATCGTGATTGCACTCCACAATGGGAATTTGTACCAGTACAAGACACAATTTAATTCTCATTTTTTCCCATAGCCCTGCCCACCCTACCACCCCTCTATGTACATAAAATTTGTTTCCTTTCTTTTTTGTTATAAGCTTATTATTTTTCCCCTTCACCCTATTTTGCTTTGAGTATTTTCTATTTCACAATCTATAGCATACAATTCTAGAACTCATTTACATCTTTATTTTCTCATACCAGAGAAAAGATGCGATATTTACCTATCTGTGACCTATTTATTTCACTTATGAGGGTGTCCGCAAGGTATGTCCATTTAAGTAGAAATGATTCAAACTTATCATTTTTTATGGCAGAGTAATACTCCATTCTGTAGAAGAACCACAGCTTTCTTCTCCAGTCTCCAGTTGATGAATATTTTGGTTGTTTCCAAGATATAGCAATTTATAGCTGCTATAAACATGGGTGCACATATGTCACTGTGATATGAGTCTTTTAATTCTTTTGTGTATATACCTAGCAGAGCAATGGCCGGATCAAATGGGACCTCCAATCCTAGCTTTTTGAGGAATCTCCAAACTGATCTCCACAGGGGTTGTACGAGTCTACAGTCCCACCAACAGTGGAGAAGGATTCCTGCTTCTCTGCAGCCTCACCAACATTTGTTGCTGACTAATTCTGACATGGCAGCCATTCTTTGTGGAATGAGATGAAATCTCAGTGTTGTTTTCATCTGCATCTCTCGAATGACTAATGATGTTGAGCATTTCTTCATATACTTCTTAGCTGCTCTTAGTTCTTCCTCTGAAAAGTATCTGTTCATTTCACATGCCCATTTTTGAATTGGGTCTTTAAATTTAGGTGGGGTCATTTTTTTGAGCTCTTTAATATATTCTAGATAGTAACCCTTTGAGGAACAGCTGGTAAAGATTTTTTCCCACATGGTTGGATGCATTTTCACTCTGTTGGTGATTTCCTTTGCTGTGCAGAAGCTTTTTAAAAGAATGAGGTCCCATTTGCTGATTTCTTCTGCCAATTCCTGTGCTATAGAGATTTTGTTCAAGAAGTCTCTCCCTAAGCCAATGTCATCAAGAGTTTTACCTAACCTGTTTTGCAGTAGGTTCAGAGTGTCTGTTTTAATATTTAGGTCTCTTATCCACTTTGATTTTAGCTTGGTACACAGTGAAAGAGCTAGATCTAGTTTTAATTTTTGGCAAGTTAAAGCCAAGTTTTTCCAGCACCGTTTGTTAAAGAGGCTATCACTTAAGCAATAACTTGACTGATTTGGGTCAAAAATTGGAATGACGGATTCTTTGTTTATTTTTTCTGAGCCATTAATATCAGCCAGCTCATGATATATAAATAAATTACCTAGCCTTAAACTCTGTTGTTGGAAATTGTTGTGTCTGAGGAGCCGGGAGCAGAACTCATATCACAGGAAGCTGAGAGCTGGAAGAACCCCCACACAAATGGTCTGTTTATGATATTGCTTCACAGATGGTTAACATCTCAGATGACTCTGAGATGCATCCATTCATTATATTTAATCATTAATTGTTTCTTAAAATTTTTTATATGCCAGCTAATATAGGATGCAATGTGTTAAAATATATTCCTTATTTTCACACTTTCATGGATAGTTTTGCATATGAGTGAACATTTTTTCAAGTAATTATTTTTGTGGACAATATATATAAATGCACTAGTGTATATTATTTCATTGTACACATGTAGAAATCAGGACTCGGGTTGATAAACTGGCTTTCTGGAGTTCAAAAATAAATGGAGCTCTAAGCTTGGAGCCAAGGGTATCTGTTTCCAAAAGCTTCCCTTTCCTAAGTACCACATAAGCAATCAGCAAAGCCAGTTTGAGGGGCTTCTCAGTCAGTGAAGGTGCTTTGCTTCTAAGGAGCTGGGGGTCAGTGTGATTTTGAGAAAGCTGAAAGTAGAAGTGAAATTTGAAATGATGCAACGCAGAGACAGTGAGAGCAAAGAGTTGGCAAGGGAGAGTGGCACCTTTATAGCCTAGCCTACAGCTGATGGATTGGCTGGTGGGAGCCTGAGGCAGTTGGCACACTTGCCTCAGGGTCTTCTGATGAGAATGAAAAAGGGGACATTTCAGGACACTGTTTCTGGAAAGATTTGTTTCAGATGGTTCACCCCAAGCTGAAAGCTAGCCCAGAGAGCCTTTTGGCTCATACCTAAGGCTTGTTCCTGGATTTTAGTGAGTCACTTTTTTTTTTTTTAACAAGCTGAACTCAGAGTCTTAATTAGTTGGTACCTTTCTCACCTTGGCTCTGTTTTCTGTTTTTACTGCTTAGTGAATTTCCTTAAAAAGAGTCTGAGGCCAGAGATCTGTGCTCCGTGGGTCTAAGGAAGGGATGGTGGTTTACTGAGGATTTCCTAGCCAGCATATCACTATGACACTTATTTATTTACAGTGGGATCAAGGACCCTAAGGAGTGAAATGAACCAACTTGCTGGGGATTCCATTTCAGTTTCAGTAGTGGCTAAAACAGATGCAGCAAATAGGAGGTATGTTCTTTGCTGCTGTTTATATTATGTGGCACCAGAAGCTGTGGGCAAACTCTTAGAGTTCATTACCAGCAAGAGATGAAAAAGGGAGTAGGAAGGTCAAATGTTTATTTGTTGTTCATTCAGCATACTTATTTTTATATGCCAACATACTCCGAGATATATTTGTTTTGAGAATGATATACCCAGAGAAAAAGCCAATTTGTCCTAAGAATATCATTGTCAATCTGATAGCCTTGCCATGAGGCATTACAAGAGTCCTGATGGAAATTTTGCCAATGGCATCCTCGAGGTGGGAAGAATTCTCACGGTCCTGATGTTGAGAATGCCATGCTGGGCTGGCACACCACTGTTTTTGTTTTCTTCACCTTAGGATTATTATGGTTGCCTCCATCTCTTTTGTCCCCATCTCTCATAAGTCTGTAAGTGCATTAAATTATACCTCCATCCATTTCTTCTCTCCATCTTCATGGCTACCATGTTAGTGTAGATCCCATTATGTGCTGTAAATTGGTTTTACCAACTCTGGGTTGTTTTTCCTCTAGAGTATATTGCAAACTGCTACCCATAACTCTGGTTGTTAAATAAAATTTTTAAAAGTTCTGATCCTGCCAGTACTGTCTTAACATTTTCCAAGAGTTTCTACAGTGTCGTAACCTTGACTTCACTGGCAGTTAGCTGCAGCTGTGATCCAAGGGGACTTTGTTCTCCCCTACTTTGATCTGGCCAGGAGGGCAGCACAATTGTCTGACATGGTAGAGGCAGGTTTCTGAGAGAGGATCTCAGTCTCTACATGTGACGAGCTTCTCCCAGCTTCACATTTCCTGATGTCCATGAACTAAACCCCAAGTTACCTGAAAGGTATTAGTCAGGGTTCTTCAGAGAAACAAAACCAATGGAAGTGTACATCTGTGTTTCTAAAACATTTACTATGAAGAATTGACTCATGCAGGTGTGGCAGCCAAGTCCCTAGACTTGCAGGGCAAGTTGGCAAGCCAAGACCCGTCTGACTCTGAAGCCCATGAAGCCAGCTCGCTGAGGAGGATTTAAGTTCATTCTGAGTCAGACTCAAGCAAGCTCAAGACCAAGGAAGAGCCAGGGTTTGCAGTGGAGTCCTAAGGCAGGACAAAGCTGACAGCCCACTGAAGATCTTTAGATAGGAAGAATTCTTTCTTCCTCAGGGAGGACTAGTCTTTTTGTTTTATTCAGGCCTTCCCTGGGTTGGATTAACATCACACATATAGTGTACAGAAATCTTCTTTCCTCAGCCTGTTGATCCAGATATTAATTTCAACAAATTAACCACATGGTAACACTTAGTATAATGCTTGACCAGATATCTGGGCACCTTTGGGGCCAGTCAAAGTGACACATTAAAATTAACCATCACAAGTCAGGAATACAGAAGGCTGTGGATCTTGGAAGGGGTGAGTCACAGGGGCCACTAATGCAACAATTTACCATAGTACGAGTTGTTTGAGTTATAGTATAATACTTCCCCGTAAATTTTATTCATCTCTATCTGCAATGCCTAGCGTGATCTCTGACTCATAGTAGGTGGTCACTAATATTTATTGAAAGAAAAAATGAATGAAAAATGAAGTTTCTGATCTCAAAATTGAAAATGAGTAGAGTATCTGTAAAATGTCTCATGGGTGAAATAATCTATTGAAAGGCAGTCCTTGTTTTGTTAGCTGCACGTTTGACTTGGTTTGAACATATTTTGGAGGGTGGGAGATTGAGCCAAGGCCTCACTCACACTGGGCAAGGGTTCCTGCACTGAAGGACACCTCAGATCACCTGCCTGTTTTAGCATAGTTGGTTACTGGCTTTACAGTCAATCTCCTGATAGGTTCTTTAGATTTTTTTGTTGCAGTTGTTGAGATAGAGTCTCACTTTGTAGCTCAGGCTGGCCCTGAGCTCACTATGTAGCCCAGGTGAGCCTCGAACTCACAGCAATCCTCCTGCCTCTGCCTCCCGAGTGCTGGGATGACAGGCGTGAACCACCACATCCAGCCAGAGAGGTTTGTAATGAGTTCAGGAGGAAGAGAAATAATACAGAGTACTAAGGCATGAGCGGTCTTTGGTCTATTTCGTACAAGTCCTGGGAGCATGTCCATCCTGAGTGGAGCTGCTGGGAGATGTCATCTCTGCCGTGGACATGGGGCTGCTGTTCTTGCTCATGAGAAATGTATATCATCATTGCTGATTGAAAGTACATAATTTTAAATGTACAGATTATGAATTATTTTGTACAGGTGGGATTTTCCACGGCCTATAGTATGCTTAAGATAAAGGCTCTCAGAAGGCAGCTGGCTCCCTGCTCACTCTCTGCAGTTGCAAGTACCTGGCTGGTCCCTCCCTAGTTCTTTTGCAAAGCAGGAAGCTGCAACATTAACATGGGGTATAAATGTTTAAAACATGAGAATTTCATACTTGAAAATGATATTCTTTGTGGAGGAGAGTGATTCTAGGTTTCTAGATATTAAGCTGTATCATGACTCATTTGTTCTTAAACAAGTCATTCTCTGGTTACTAAAATTAATCACAAAAGACCAAGAAGGCTTGAAAAAGAAGAGTTCATACGGCACTTCTTAAAATTAGAATGGCAGGGCTGCTCTCTTTTGCGTTTGCTAAGTTTGAATGATGCGCCAGAATTAAAACAATTCATTTTAACCATTTTTCCCCACTAAGAATTAGTAAACTAGAATAAATTAATATGCAGAGGCAGAAGTAGGGGAGAAAATGGTAAGTAGGTTGGAAATTTTTAAAGGAATGGCATCTATAAATGGAGCATGCCTGGTTTGCAGGTCTGTGTGCTGCGTGCTAATTCGGGCTTGTGCCTTCACGGCAGGTCCTGTTTTCATGCAGCAAAGTCCTGTGTTGGGATCTGGAGAAATGTCTAGTTTGCTAAATAGTCTTCTGACATGCTGGTTTCTGCTCTGTCCCTTACACTTCCTCTTCTGCACAGCAGCCCACATGGTACTTTGCTTATATCAGGCAGATTAAATCACTGCATTCCTCTCTAAACCTTTTAGGGCGTCCCTTCACCAGGATATTTATATATACACATCATGATTGCACTCCATAATGGGGATTTGTACCAGTATAAGACACAACTTAATTCTCATTATTTCCCATAGCCCTACCCACCCTACTGCCCCCCATATACATAA